>JALPQI010023917.1:0-14452 GCA_025490895.1 Thaumatotibia leucotreta | reverse complement strand
ATAGTCTAATATAAAGTTGACAGCTTCATTTCGTAAATTAAAAATAATTATACTACGTGGCGTGAAAACTTCACACGGGTAGAACTTGCAAAGGTATTTAGCATTACAAACGCATAGTATCGGTACGTGTTGTCATCTTGAATAGTAGTGACCAGTTGAAAACAAAGTTGATAATTCACCACTTAAAAAGTAGTTCAACGCAAAAACCGACCATGACGCGACAAAGAAATTCCACGCCCGTTTGTTTTCGTATTTGGTAGTTTAATTGTAATGGCGACCATTATTAAGGTAATTACATTGGTTTATTGACAACAGCGCAACTATTTGTATGAACAACGCACAAGTATTCCCGTGCCCAAGTAATTAGAGATAAAATGATATGATTCTCTATTAAAATACCTTCAATGAGAGAGCTTTATTTAGCATTATTTAAAATGCGAACACAAACAAAATAAATGCCTAGATGAATACTTACTCGTAGATTACTAACTACATACGACAGAAGCTTTTCACCAATAATAAAAATAATTCAAAAAATCTTGAAGAAATTATTTGTTAAATTATTAACAACAGCGTAACTATTTATATGAACAGCGTACAAGTATATCCCATGCCCTTGTAATTAGAGATAAAATGATATGATTATCTATTAAAATACCTTAAATGAGAGTACTTTACTTAGCATTATTTTCGACAAAAAGGAAGGATATAAGGATGTAAATCGATGCTTGTCACGAATATTGTTACAATCCTATATTACCTATATACTACTCTATTTTAATTTAAATTTTATCTACCTATGAAGTGCCAAACATTCAGACGACGAGGTAATATCGTCATATGGGCTGCTCATTACGAGTATTATTACTCAGCACAGTATTACATGGCGAATTTTAAGTGCAAATAAATACGCGAATATAAGAATACAAAAGTATCCATTGACAAGAAGCTGTACGAAGTTCGTATTATTAGTAGTCGTGCACCTGTCGCATTGTCACGCGTTACGCCGCCGCGGGGTCTTGGCACTTGCGGTTATGTTATTAACGTATTTTTATAATAAAGAAAAAAAAGCCAACCTAAATTTCTTGAACTGCGTCAGAGCCTCAGAGGTAGGTACGTGTTTTAATTTATCTAGCATAATATGGACTTTTTCGTCATACACTTAACATGATTGTAAATAGAAATGCATTTGTAGAAGTTCAAAGGAATGTAAAGTATGCAGATAGTTTAGAAATTAAATAAATATTGGAAGCATAGACGTTGAAGGAGCATTCCATGAAAACATGTCGTATTTAAGCGACACAGTCTTTTCAATACTTTTGAAGCTGAGCTGAGTAAGCTGAGTTACGGTATAATAATAACATATCAAGGCTTTAAAATTGACAGTGTTTCCTAGCAGGTAGCATATTTTCTTAGGGTAGCTACCATAGCGACACGTAAGTGACAAAAAGTAGATGTTTTCATGGAATGCTCCTGAGGTGCTTCTTCATTGTTAAATACTAGATGATCTTTGATGAGGTCATGGTCCAATTTAACCAATTTTGCTGCAATCGTTCTCATCAAGGGCTTGCCTCCCTATTCATACTAAGTAAATATATTTCTGAAATAATGATAGGTAGCTAATGGTGACTTGTGAGAGTGAACCGCAAGTATCAAGAAGCTGCGGAGACGAGCGGGTCGCTGGACGCCGCGACCCGTCATCTCGGCGGGAACGTTGACAAAAACCGCGCCGCCTACGTGACGTCCTGCCCCCCCTCGCAGCGCAGCCTCACCTCACCCCCCCCGCTCCACCACGCTTGACCACTTTTTACCGCGCGACATTTGCCCAGAGTTCAGTTCGATCCGTGTCATCCGACGTATTCCTTTTTTAAATTGCGCTGGAGCGTTCGATTTTGTTTTTTAATTTTTATAAGGCTTCGGCTGAGCGGTAAAAAGCGACAGGGCATAAAAAAGTCTATGAATAATTAAAGTGAGATAGCTACCGGCGCTCGCTAGCATGGGAACGGAATTATTAGCGGCGACAGGTCGGCGGCTGCGGCTGCGCTGAAGGACAGGTCAATTTGCGATATATTTTGCTCTTTTTAAAGCATTAGCCTTATCCCTGCCAGCCAATGAGTTTATGTTCTTATTACCAAGATATCCTAATGGAAAACGCGTCTAGACTAGATTAGGAGGAAAGTATAAGCGATACGTACGGTGCTATAAAAGGATCAGGAATTCTTGTGTAGTTACACTTTTTAATGACTGAACTAATTTGATATCAAGATATTTGAAGCGTAGATTTAAACTTCCAAATTCTATCACATGAGCATAATTATCGATACACATTTCTTAGAAACGAACAAAGGGTCGGTCTGACCCCTGCGACCTTCGGCTGTGGTTAGGGGGCATATTTTATTTAATGGGGGTTACCTTTGAATCGTTTCGGTATACTAATGCGAGCCCGCGGGTCAGGGCTGAACCAAATGAAACAGAATGATATTTGAGAAAATTGTTTAAGTGGGGGTCAAATTACAGGTTGGAGGAATCTCGGACCAGTTTTATTTGTATTCCTTTTAGGGTATCGAAGAAGCTCGGAGATAATGGTGACCTGTTCAAGGAAAGTGGTTGCCGCTTTTTGTTGATTTGCAGTGACTGTTCATAGTGGAATGTATTGCTGTTTTTAGCTCGATATATAACGGTTTATATATCTATAGTTCGATATATGAAGGGTCCACGGAAAGAACATGTCTAGTCAATTCAAATTACAGAAGGAAATCCACCTTACTTTTAACAGAATAAGGTGTGAACTTGCCCTGATTTTTTTAAGCACTGGACATGTTTTTTCCGTGGACCCTTCATATACAGTGCCATTTTGTAATAATAATATAACAAAAGATTTAGGGACCGATCTATTTTGGAATAGGTAAAAATCTTTGGGGGAGGCCTATGTTCAGCAGTGGACGTCTTTCGCCTAATATAATGATAATAACGATGAGATAAAAAAACATCAATACTTGTATAAAATGCGAACACAAACAAAACAAATGCCAATGGATATTCGTAGATCACAAACTGCTAACAACAGAAGCTTTTTACAGACAATACAAATATGTAATTCAAAATATCTTGAAGAAAGAAGTAATAGACATAAAGTTTATTATCAATTATTATGATGTACAAAATACATAGGTGCTCATATCAAATTATTTGACATATTCAATAGCTTACGGCTACGTACATTTTCATATGAAAATTGCAATTGGTATTAAAAAATCGCTATCATCAATATAAAACAATAACATCATTCAATTAACCGCAATTCCCCCATTGTGAACAGCACAATGCAGCCCTGACTCGAAGCGATAACTTTAAATACAACCGGCCCACGTTATATTTACGTACCATAGTTAACAGGCCCGAGATACCGCGTATGGCCTATGGCCATGATCTTTAAATTGCCTGTATAGTCACAGCAGCATCCTGCGAACAGGTTGGGAGCAAAAACGGTTAAAGTTGCCAGGGGCCGTGCGGGGGCCAGCGGGGGTGAGGCGCGAGGGGGGCTAATGACAGGGGCGGCCGGCGCCCGCGGCGGCTACCGAGTAAATTGATGCTTGCGCCCTCAGAACCTTTGCTCCCGGCTAGTGATGTGCACTCGATAAATTGTGACAGCCGGGAATTATGGCGTTTATCGATCGGGTGCTAGTTCAATAAATGCTGTAAATGGGTTTAGTAAGGCGGCTAATGTCGGGTTATCTTGGCTGGGGATTTACGCGTCGGATTCTAGGTGGATACTTCGATAGAATATGTATTGAGAATTCGAAATGCAAAATGTTTTTGTGTTTCTCTTCAAGTGAAAACTTTAGTACCTACCTAATCGAAAAAATTTCATAAGATGTTTTACGTAATCATACATCAAAATAAAAAGTTATTCAGTATATCAAAGCATATCTAAAGCTTTAAATAATAAATAAATAATAAATATCTTGGGACATCTTACACAAATCTTGGGACAGCTTTACATTATTATATAATCTATTGTTTAATTAGCATTTAACTACCATCACTTTCATTTTAATTATAAAATAAATCATATTTTACAGTTTATTGGCTAAGGCTAAAAAGCACATTAATTCAAAGTGACACTATAAAACTTCTAAGATATAATTACCAGCCTTTCATGTCCGGCCTTGAGCATACCGGCATATCGATATCGATAATCAAATTCCTGACCTCACTAGCGCAGCATTACACCATAAAGATTGCTATTAATTTTAAAGCAAGAGGCTCTGGCTTATATTTAGCTGACGATGCGCGGCTCCTCGTAATTATGTCTCAGACCATCGCCATTTCTCAACTCTTTTTCTTTTAAAAAGTAAGAGGTAAGGGGTCATGAGACTTGGGTTTTTTAACAATTGTCGTTTTGTTCCATTGCCCGACTTTCTAACTTTTACTTCGAGGTCTTTATTAAAGTTTTAGATGGAAATGTGTCACATCTTGTATAATGACTGGTTAGCTATAAATTGATTACAAGGGGACATGTGCCTACTTTTATACATATGTAATTGTGAATTCTGAGAAAGAATACGAACGTCTGGCGCGATAGTAATGCACTAAGAAAATAATGTTTGTCTAAGTTTATTATAACAGTTTTTATTTTACTAAAACAATGTTCTTTACGATAAAAATATAACATCAGTTGTGCCTTCACTTCATGTTACTAGGAAACCAGACGTAATTCAATCTCAAATAAACATAACTTCGTAAGTGGGTTTCTCTAAACAAGGTTATCGATTTTCAACAACATAAGTAGCGTCATAACATTACTGTCAAACCTTTTGTTGCTCGACCGCAACACGGTCATTCTGTAACGAGAAAGCTTATCTCCGGGCATCGGCGTAAGAGCAAAAAGCACAGTAATTGGAAAATAGCCTAACGTTCTGTGGGAGTGGCGGGCGTTAGCTACGGCGCGCCGAGACAGACTGAGCCGCAGGCGCTGAGAGCGAGGGAAACAGCGACATGCGCCCGCGCAGGTGGGCGGGGCTAAGACACCCGAGTGGCAACGAACGCTTCCGAACGCAGGCAAATTGAAAACGCCCAGTCGCTGATACCCGCGCGCTTTAAACCGGTCAACTTAGACCCGGGGTTATGTTTGCGTTCGGTTCCGAAATGGGTCTCTTTATGTGGTTGTTTACGGTCTGTAATGCTAACAATGTTTGAGCAATGCGGCTCCGTTACTAGTTTGTATCGGTATAACATGTGCTTATTCGTACAATGGATAAAGTCTCAAGTATGCGAGAATTGCGATATCTCTTACAGAGGGTAATTAGTCGGCTGGGGATTTGTGTAATGGTAAGCTCGGTGTAATTTTCTGTTTGTTATGCTAAATTTACACACGCTAAGCAAATTCGCGCGTTGTACAGGTAGTTGATATTACTCGATATTAACGAATACAGAAATAGGTAGGTACCCAGGAGTTTATTATATCAAGAAAATTTGGACACATCTTCACAGATACATACATGGAACTGACAGAAGAGGTAAGGTTTAAAGTTCATATCATACCTTATTTATTTTTAAGGTTTAACCATTTACAGGGCACCGGTGTCAAAAACGACCACCCTATAGCACTATATTTTTGTATTTTTTACTTGTACAGAATTTTTCGTAGTATGTAGGTAATGGCGTTGAGGCTTGAACCCTCGATTTTTTTGATTCTTTCCCGTTAAGTACCTACTTTAAACCTTAAGGCTGACCAGTGACCGTTTCAATTTTACTTAGTTTTGTTATCAATTGGAATTCTGATACACGCTACTCAAAAGAAAATGTTACACAGGTAGTCCATATATTATGACGTATGTTAGATTCGAAGAAAAACGTGTTAGGCCTCTAAAATGCCACACCTGCCAGTGCAAAGGTCTCGGCTATAATTACCGGCCAGTAGTCCCCGTTAACCAAACACCGACCGTTAGTTAAAGCTCGGTTAGCGTTTATTGCTGTATGCTTACCATGACCTGCCGCCAAGTAATTAACGCGGACATACTCTATCTATCCCGCTCGTACTCGCTTATTGGTGCGAGCGAGTCGGATAGAAAGTGAATCCGCGTTATTGACGCCGCGGCAGCTCATGGTACGGCTAGTCGGCTACAGAGCGTTGCTTTTCGTTAAGTGGTTTCAAGTGTTGTTCCATCATTTGAGCAGAATTTCAAAATGTATTATGCGAGATTTGGGAAAGGATTACTGCGAACTTGAATTAAGTTGTCAAGGATTCATTCAGGCCCCTATACCACAAAACTTTACAAGCGTACAATTCTACAAAATTGTCAACTTTTTGTATGGAAATTTATACAATTTTGTAGAATTGTACGCTTGTAATGTTTTGTGGTATAGGGTACAGAGATAGGTATCTTTTTACTTAAAAATTTGGTCGTTTAAGGCTGCCTTTCCACCAGAGATGTGCGATGATGGAGCATTCCATGAAAACATGTCGTAAGCGACACTGTCTTTTCCATACTATTGAAATAAATTAAGCTGAGTTACGGTATAATACTAACATAATATATCAAGGCTTTAAGATTGACAGTGTTTTATAGCAGCTAGCATATTTTATTAGCGACACCTAATGGACAAAAAGTTGATGTTTTCATGGAACACTCCAGATGTGTTTCCATACAAATGACACCTATTAATGACTCAAGCGAGGTGTCATTTGTATGAAAACACATCCTCGCACAGCTCTGGTGGAAACGAAGCCTTAAATAGTAAAAAGATTTCACGACTTTTTGGTTCTATTCAATTTGAAGAATACCTTTTTGGCTTGGTATGCCTCTTCAATCGAAACAGTAAAAAAAATTGTAATAGTCTACATATAAGGTGCTCAAAAATATGTACATTACTGTCGTCCGTGAGGTTATGGGACTTAGAATAGGTGCCTTAATAGGTTTTAGGAAGTTTCTGAAGAGTTGATTTTTTTAATACTACTTTTATAATTATAAAATATACCAAGGTGCATTCAGACCAAACGAGCACTCGCTATTCTAACCCCCTACTCTACGAAATTCGATCGTTACACGGAACGTGATTCGTTGATTTCGTAGAGTGGGGGATAGAGTAGCGAATGCTCGTTTGGTCTGCATGCACCTTAACTAATATGCATGTATACGTGTGACGATGCATTCAGCAAGATAAGGTACTAATATACACATAGACACAAATTTTATTTACATTAATAGATACATAACCAAGCAAAGCGTGTTACACTCGACGTCGTCCACTAAACAATATCTCAAAAACTCGACCACAAACAAGAACCAAATACATACAAAACTATCCTACAAGTGTGTACACTGGCCAGATGCGCTGCGTGGTGCGTAGGCGCATGGTTAGGTGCATGTTTGTTTACTTACGGCTTAGTGAGGACAGGTGTTTCTCGTGATTATGAAGGTCAACGCTGTCGGTGATCCGAATCGATCAAGATAACAGATGGGGTTAGAAATAACCCAACAAACTTGATGGAATAAGTATTGGATAAACTAGAATTAGTATAACGAATGACATAACATTTTGCTGTTTAGATATTATTTTGTCAGCCTCCGTAGCCTAGTTGGTAGTGACCCTGCCTACGAAGTTCCGGGTTCGAATCCCGGTGAGGGCATTATTTGTGTATTTATTTATCACAAATACTTGTTCCTTGGTCATGGTTGTCTATGTATTTAAGTATATATAATGTATCTATCTATTACATATATCGTCGCCTGGTACGCACATCACAAGCCTTAATTGAGCTTACCGTGGGACTAGATCAACTTGTGTAAGATGTCTCAAGATATTTACTATTATTTATTTATATTTGGGAGTTGTAATTATTGTCTATAGACGAACTTTGAAATCGCAAAAGAAATCAGCTGTTTCCTTAACGCATTCTTTTTCTACCTACCTTGTTCCTGCAATGCCGACATTTTTTATGCAGTTTCCTCAGTGCCTTAAGCACATACAGACAGGTAAGCGTTCATAGGCATGTCTCATTTCAAAATGGAATGTATACGAAACGTATGAACGGATAATTATAGGTACGTGTAGGGAACAGAACAGAGCTAATTAATGAACTTACAGTCTTACCCCCTAATTCATAAACGTTTGCTAACTTAACAAGCCGCTAATAATTGTTTGTCCCTTTCGGTCTTAACAATGTGTCCAAAAGGTTGAGCAAAAGGGACAAACAATTATAGGGGCTTGTTAAATTAGCCAACGTTTATGAATCAGGGGGTTAGCGTTCAAGGCACTGGTAGAATGTGAAAAATATACGTATATTCGTTGGTGGCAGTGAAAGTGTGAATCTCGGATTAAAAAAATCGGATATAAAATTTTAAATCGTCATTCACAATATCAAAGTCATAAAACTAAATCTGCCATCGGTTTTATGTCTAGCGATTGACATCTTCGTCTGATATAACGATTAAAATGTCATTATCGCGCACCATATTTTTATTCTTATTTTAGAAATTCTATGTAGATAATTATTTATTTACCGTGAATAAACAATTGAAGCTCGATTTCACCAAACTTTTATTCAATCAATAAGGCTTACCTTTAGATACAATCAAATTACTATGGAAGTTTGACATTACTATCCGAGAGTATGCTTTATTCTTCGAATCTCAGCCTTGATCCGGAATCTATCCTTTGCAAAGTTTCAGCCACTTGACCGAATGAAAGGCGGTATCAATATCCCAGCGCCCTACAAGTGCCGCGCAGCAGTTTATAGCCGCAGCGGTAATATAGATGTGCTATAGATACAGGCTCCGGTGAAACAATCTAGTTGTATCATCGGCGGAATAGATACTATCGCGGCTCGTGCCACTTGTAAACTCGGCGGGGTGCGTGCGCGCAGGTTGCTGTTATCGATATGACGTTAGTTTCGACTGTTTGTTTTTGTTTGTTAATGTTTTTAGTCTATGGTATTATTCGGGTGGCCGTGTGGTAACGGCATTAAGAATACATTTGTCACCACCCCAATTCATCCTGTGGGTGTCGTAAGAGTCGACTAAGGGATCGAAGTGTCACTGACCATCATTTGATAAAAGATTGATGATGGGCAACAGCGTCATCATAGTGGACACATTACTGCGATCGCCAATCCACTTGCCCAGCGTGGCGATTATGGGCATTTACCTCCTAATGCATTTATACGCATAGTTAATAGGAGAGGCCTACGGCCAGCAGTGGACTATCATAGGCTGATGATGATGATGATGATTATTCGTAAACGAACATATCATCGGCTGACAACCAAAACTCACTATAAAAACTGTCACTACTCTTAGCAACCTCTTATGTCAGTATTGAATCACAACTTAGATACGATCTCTATTTCAAGTAGGTATTTTGTTACTTAGTGAGTTTTGCTTGTCAACCGACGATATATGATTTTTGAAAGTTTTTCAGTTTGAGAAAGGGACAATAATCGGTAGGAATTAAATATTTGTGATTGTAAAGTAAATGGATTATCGCTCTCATGTAGTCATCAAAAAATGTGCATTATAATAAACATTAAAATGGGCAAAACGAATTTTTGGTAGTCGAATGAACGCTTTAAATGATGAATGGGTATTTCTCATTCTCATATAGTTTTGTGAGTAGTCAGTGTTGTCACAGTCATGTAAAGAAAGTTAGCGTTACCTAAACTTTTTTATACATGAACAGAAAGCCTTAACATTCGAACATGATGACACGCTTGTCAAACTGAATAAGACATACTCGAGTTTTTACGTAATTGTCACGGTAGGTGAACATTAGATTCCATCTAGCAGGAAATCAAAAGCAAAAGCACTCGGTGTCCCTCAAATGCAGTACGGTTACTATCGATATTGGTATATGATCTTGTCGTGTCCCATCCCTAGCTGCGCACGAGTAGCGGTCGCGTGCCAGCCCTCGAAGAAAGTGCGCCACGGACGCTTAGATATATTACCGCTTACTACCTTTATTATCTATCATTGCTTTCTGGAGATTGCTCTTTTTACGGCTCTCTTCCTGTCGCAAAGGAAGGTGTTATATTGTTAGGATGTGAGAAAAGTAATGCCATTATGCACAGTGTTTAATGTTCAAGCGTTATGAAATATTTTACGGTACACTTCGCCTTAATTAAATTAAATGGATGTGACACGTTGTTTCCGAAAAGTTATGAATTAGGATGTAAGGTGTCCTAAAACGAGTATGTATCATAAACATAATTTGTAGTATGGCGACCACAGATATACTCATATAGGTAGTTAGCAGACGAAATTTCGTGGTATAATATTAAATGCTGAATTTGTCTGTTCTGTTTTGTCCTGTCATGCTTGTTATATTCGCCACGAATAAATTATTTGCATTTGAAATCATAAGCTCACAATAGTTTGATTAATAATCGTAATAAAAATACATAATAGTAATTATTATTAGTTATCTTTAATAGTAATTAATTAGTCAGGAATAACCACTAATTCTTTATAGTGGCAGTGAATGCGTAAAAATAATAGATGTAGCATGTAATATCCAACGCGTACAAAATACGTTATATTATTGCAGAATTTATTATAATGTTTATTATAACTGTCTACGACTGGTTTCCTTTTTCCTGTAGCTTGGAAAACAGTTTTCATAATTTATTGTAATATTTCCAATTATTATTCTCCGTGTAGTGGATCGCTATAATATTACGTTCAATTAAAATTTAAATGTTTTGTATTATAGCCTGTGGTGCTAATTTGTTCCTTGTCGTTACGAAGACTCGTAAATGTTTTAGGAGCAATAATCAAAGCATGATAGTAATGAGAATGAGATACTAATATACTAAGGAAATCATTTGTCGGAGCCGGTATATTCTTAACTCTGTATCTTCGCAGAATTATTACTACTAATAGTACAACCACCAACAGATATTTGAGCGGCCAGAGGGCTCACAAACATCTGAGCAAGGATCTATTGTCATGGCGCTAAAGTGTTATGAATGAATATTTTGGCCTCTATCAGCTATGCTATTCTGTTATTCACACATTCGACGCTGCGTTCGTCAACGAGCTCGACGTCGAGACAGCCTTGTCTAAAATCCTAGCTGTTTTATTTGACATTAGGAATCGAGGCTGTGAGCGAGGTTGTGGGGAGTTCGTCGCTGTTTTTCGTTAGAGAATACGAAGTTCGTACATTAAACGTCAAACTCTCGACGCAGTGTAGTTCCAGCTCACGCCGCATTCGTCGCCGAGCACTAGTGTCGTTTAAAGTACATTAGTGAATACCATTTTAGAATCGACGCTGCCGCAGCGCTGACACAGCGCTGACAGCAAGGCGGTTTCCTTAGTGAATAACACTGCTGGGCAACCAAGCTTCGCTTGCTAACGTGATAACACGTTTTTAAAGACCTACAAAGTCTACCTATATTGATTGCTAGCGCTCAAAAATCCATATTTTATCAAATTTTATTACGGGGTCCCTGAAAGGTATCCGAGGTCACTGAAATATAAATATTTAGAGACGTACAAGAAATCCTCGTTTAAGGGAATAAGATTTTACTGCTGTAAACATACATCTTTCCCGTGTGAAATTTTATACATGCATTCTACGCCTTATTGCGTTTATAAAGGACAACGGTAGATATAATATTATAGGTATGTATTTTTTCATCCCGTTTAGGTTCACGGTAAATGAATATTTTAGCATCCTTTTAATATTGGAACTCATACGAGAGGCTATAAACATTGTAGCTTAGTACCACAAGAGACATGTCATGATATGATATTGTCGTACGTAATACAAGGGCGACGAATGAACCTTGAGAGGGAGTTGGATCACAATATGTTGATAGAAATTATCATGTCTGACGCCGCCCTTACCAAGTCACCTTGTCGCTCCATTTAGATGTTGAATATGAAACAGTGTCTATTCTAAAGTTCAAGTCCACAACTGTATAATATACTTTATTGTTATGTACTACATACCTATAACATCTGTTCATAATACTCATCATGCAGGTATTTCTCAATTACTTAAGATACTCAATGCTACTTATGCAAAACATGAAATGCTACTTATGTAAATTATATCATTTGGTACAAAACTACTCGTATCGCCCATATTATCGGTAAATTGTGTACACAAGATAAGCGTGACCGAACGGTTTTGTAGAAGCAACTGCATTGGTGTAAAATTTGTTAACAAGCTGCATACTGCTATAAGTACTAAGTATAAGTAGTTTTAAGATGGAAATACTTGTAAGCGGCGTAGAAAATACTTGTGAGTTGTTAGTTCAGCGCGATCCGGTAAACGCATTAGAGGACAGTACACAGATTATTAAACTACGCAACACGACACACTCAAAATGTAAATATTTCATCAAACTGAATTGTATGTAGTGTAGTGACAAGCGAAGTGAAGTTTCTCCAATATGTCAACGATGTAAGATTAGTTGAGATTCTTAATGTGCATACGTTTTGTACAGTCATGAAAGTTTCCAGAAGTTGGCAAACTATTGGATATTTTTTAGTAACTTGTAAAGAAATAAAGGGAGTTCTAATTTTGGAATATAATCTTTCTGTCCCTACAGAAAATTGTTACTAACTTGCGTGTGAAAAGTTTTGCGATATAAAGAAAATTTATGTAGGCATCACTACGAGTACATGGTATAAAACAAAGTCACTTACTCCGTCCCCATATCCTTATCTATGTTTAAATCTTTAAAACTACGCAATGGATTAGATTTTTTTATAGATAGTGTGATTCAAGGGGAAGGTTTTAGTATCAGTATTGTACCCGTGTGAATCCGGGGCGGGTTGCTAGTATCAGTAAAAAAGACTCCAACACGCTATTAAAATATGTATAAATCTCGAACCCTTTCAACCTTTCTATATCAAAACTAGCTTTAAATCCATATTACGCCTTACGAGCCTAGTCAGTTGCCATAGATAATCGATCGCACTTAGTAGCCATACTGCAGCTTTAATAGCACCACTATTAGCCGTGCTTTCATCGGATAACTGGTCCGGCCGTATAAGGGAGGCGGATGTGACCACCTTGCGACCGGGTCCTTCATTAGTATTTAGTGAAATTAGAGCAGAACACAATGTTCGGGTATACTAAGTGCTTTATGCCTTTAAAGGAAATTTAAATGGAATTCGATTTTGTAAGCTTGTTTGTACGGTAGTTCGCAACTGCAACTTAAGGGCCCATTGCAAAACAGTTTACAACTCTTACCATTTTCTTTCTAGAAAGAGGGTCGACCTAATAAGACACGCGGTCTTAGTTAATGTGTTTTAGTGTGCTTCTTATTTTAGCAATTTTGTAGGATGTTCGAACCAATATAGGAGCTCTTTGCTCTCTCGATTGCAATTTTCTATGGGGCACCCTCTAATTTTGTTATTTGATAAGTAAACCATATTTTGTTTTTTTTTTCAATTATGATAAACAAAAGTTAGGGGTCGCTACCGAAGTAATAAAAATAATAATGATTTTGCCTTTCTTTAACTTCGAACTTCGGTAGCGACCCCAAACAAATATGGTTTACTTATCAAATAACAAAATGAGAGGGTGGCCCATAGGAAATTACAATCGGGAGAGCAAAGAGCTCCTTTATTGGTTCGAACATCCTACAAAATTGCAAAAATAAGAAGCACCCATTGTGTTTACTACTTAACACTTAAATTAATGCCAATAAAACCCGCAATATTCATAACTAGATACAGAGCGTTTAACTAGCCATTGAAAACGCAGACGTCTCATATAATAATATGTCAGGGTGCTTAGCCAAGTTGCCAATCGCTAGCGCTTCATCGTTAATCGCAGCTAACTGTCTTTGTCGCACTAATATGAAAGAGTGACAGAGAGGGAAAACTACGTTACGCTACTAAGCGCTAGCGATTGGCATCTTGGCTAAGCACCCAGGTCAGTCAAACTGAGCAACTGTTACTATTGGGCCAATCACGAAATACAATTTTCAAGTGATTAAATTTTGTATGGGAGAGTTATTTTTAATACCCACTAAGACCAAGGGGCATCAGCTGGGAAAGTGGGTTGAAATCCCACTTCGTATTACGTTGGTAGCCTCGGTATTTTTTTCTGATATAATATTTTTAGTAAAGTTTTTTTTAATAAACTAAAATATTGATATTACAAATATTTAATAGTTATTACCGAAACGAATGGTTACCCTATTACATCCCTATCTCTGTGCAGGACAAGGTATCTTGTGCGTTTGTTTGTACTGAATATGTATTGTTTATTTGCATGTACTCTTGTCTTACTACACATTAGCGTCAGCAGGGATTTATAGTAATCGAGTCCAGTCCGTTCTGGGACTAATATGTTGTTACATGTCTGATAAATATCAATAGGTACATTAGGTGCAATTAGCAAGAAACACGTATGGTTTTGTATTTTTTTTTTTCATATTTATTCGTCCTCCTGGACAGCTTTAAGTCATTCTGCGTAGTCTTCAGTGAATTTT
>JALPQI010023916.1:0-16525 GCA_025490895.1 Thaumatotibia leucotreta | reverse complement strand
TCAATTTATTAAATAAACAATGTGTTTAAGGAAAAAGATAATCAATCATACCTACTTTGTATTGTATACTGAAATATACAAAAATAAATTAATATGTCGAAAAATACCATTTAGATTTTCTTTGATAACACCTAATATGATATAAAAATTTAGTGTTACAATTTTACATTACCACACAAGTGCGAAAAAGATGAAATCCGAAAGGCGTGGCGATGATTTTAAATCGACACGAGTTACGAATTTCCTTTTTGCACGTGTCTCGTACGACGTTTTTTAGTACAGATGGCCCTCCGAAGTTTTGAACCTGACGTAAAATGAGACTTTCTCGCACTAGCGCGTAAAAAAGACACCATCTAAATAGTACATTTCGATGCAAGTGCAAAATAGTACATTTCCTAACTAGTGTGGGAAAACTTTTTTTCGGCGATGGTGAAAGTTGGAGACCGAGTGAAACGAGGGCGACAAACACCCGAGTTAAAAAAAAATTTTTTCGATTTTTTTCGATGTTCGTTTTTGCGCACTAGTTAGGATTTTTTTTATTTAAAAAGTAGCTCTTAAAGTAGTTAAATATAATATTGTAATGTATAGAAAAATATTACAATAGATATACAGTCTTATCGATTATCTCTAATTGACTGATAAAGATAAGAAGTATGTGACCTACATTGTTATAACGCCGTACAATTTCATAGTGAAATATTCAATCTGCTTCAAATCAAATTTTATTTTATTGGCCAATAATTATTATATCTGTAGTAGGTATTTATGATTACACAACAGTAGGTATGATTGTGTAATCGTTGATTTAATGCCAATAACTATATACATTGACATGAAAAACGAAGGTTGATTCTAGAAGTATCATCATCATCAGCAGCCTATGTAGTCCACTGCTGGACGTAGGCCTCTCCTATTAACTATGAGTATAGACGCATTAGGAGGTAAATGCCCATAATCACCACGCTGGGCAAGCGGATTGGCGATCGCAGTAATGTGTCCACTATGTGACGCTGCTGCCCATCATCAATCTTTTATCAAATAATGGTCAGTGACACTTCAATCCCTTAGTCGACTCTTACGACACTCGCAGGAGGAGTTGGGGTGGTCTAGAAACATAAATCTATCTAAAAGTACCTATGTCTAGATCCGACGTATTGTTTTTACGTCTAGATACATCACAACGTGGCGATAATATTGATAATACACATTGCCGGGTTGTAGTCTCGACTTCCTGATTCAAAGATAATTCATGTCTGAAACTTATCTAAATTATTTCAAGATTGTGAATATTTATATTATTTATCGTGGTCGTGCCCCTTGACGTATGAATTATAGATAATGGACCGGATTTGTAGCAGGAGTCGATACTGATATTTCGTACATTTAAAGATACCGGTATTAACCGATTTCATTCGTTCTTTGCTTTCATTTGTCATCAGACAAACTAAATATGAGAATTCGTTGAATGAGGCCTGTTAAAAATCATGTTTTCAAAATATTGGCCTATTTTCGGAAACTTTAAAAATACCGGACATAATGTTGTCGGACATAATCTCTAAAGTATACTAATGTCAGGGAATAATACACAAACTAATTACAGATGTAGGAAACAATCTGCCTCAATTAGCATTTAAAGTTCAATATGATCAATATGAATTCGGACGTTTCTGTCAAAAGCCGAAGAGAAATTATACATTATAGGTGAAAAAGTTAACCCTTAAATGCATAGTGATGTATGTATGCATCATGTATTCTGGACTCTATTGACAGCATGTCAGAATTCAAATTTGAATAAGTTTTTGTCAAGGTCATGCATTTAAGGGTTAAGAAAAGCTCCTGTTGCATGTGGTTGTAATCTATCCATATAGGCATTTGTTTAGGCACTGGTCTCACCGCGAGCTACTAAACTATGAACTATCGTCTATAAAGCAGACTGTACAGTACTATACGACCAGAAAAACACCCGTATTTGCAGCATTTTTAGATTTATCAAAAGCTTTTGATCTGGTATCGTATAATCTGTTGTGGGATAAACTAAAGAGAGATACGACTCTGCCATCTGAGATAATAGCGATATTGGAATACTGGTATAGCAACCAGAAAAACCAGGTCAGATGGGGGGGGACGTTCTCCGAGGAGTACAGGTTGTAATGCGGTGTAAGGCAGGGAGGCCTAACCTCCCCCAGACTGTTCACTATTTTCATAAATAGTCTGATCGAAGAGCTTAGCAGCACTAAGATCGGATGTCATATAGGTGGAGTATGCATAAATAATTTGAACTACGCTGATGATATGGTGCTGCTAAGCCCTTCAATTAGAGCATTACAGAGACTTATATTTATATGTCAAAAATACGCTGAGAATCATGGGCTTAAATATAATGTTAAAAAGAGTGAGGTAATGGTTTTTAAACCAAAATCCAAGACCTACATCGATCTGCCTGACATATCATTATATAACACACCTCTACCCAGAGTAGAAAAATTTAAATATTTAGGACATTGGGTGACGGAAGACCTCAGCGATAATATTGACATAGAAAGAGAGCGTAGGGCGCTGGCCGTTCGTTGCAATATGCTATGCCGCAGGTTTGCTCGTTGTACAGTTCCAGTAAAGGTAACGTTATTCAAAGCATACTGCCAAACTTTTTACACTTGCAGCCTGTGGGGTAGCTTTACGCAGCGAGCGTACAGCGACCTACGAGTACAATATAATAATGCCTACAGGATGTTGATGGGTCTGCCTCGCTACTGCAGCGCCTCGGGAATGTTTGCGGAGGCGCAAGTAGATGGGTTCGACGCAATCATGAGAAAGCGATGTGCCTCCTTATTAAACCGTTGGCGAGGGAGTTCCAACAGCATCATGAAGGCGTTAGTAGATAGGTGGGACTCTCCTCTACTGCAGAGATGGACTAAGCTCCACACTTCTTAGATATAATATTATTTTATTAATTAGTATTATTTATTTTTAAATATGTAGTAGTTAGTTATATGGACTACGTCCGAAATAAAAGTTGTTATTATTATTATTATGTTTGTATCTCTCTTTGATCACGGGCCTATAAATCCCGGTCTTTTGATAGGCTTGCGCGGGGATACAGATCCAACACGTAGAGGCCCTTTGGAGAAATTTGCTGTGTTTTACACCTGCTGCAACCCATTCACGGGCACAAAAATAGATATCCGTGAACCGGTCCCAGCAGGCTTAAAGAGGCTATTGGAGATTATATGGAAAAGACTAGTGGGTTATGGTGATGAAGGTTGGATGGATAAGAGATGGAACTATAGAAAAGAGGTCCGGACACCTGCCATAACAATGATTTCTCTTTGCTATCGAGGCAGGCGGTGACTTGCCGCCGACTAGATGGGCCCCCGTAAATGCCGTCACAAGAGACAGCCAGGGGCAACACCGGTGTAGGCGGCTCAGGAGTGTAGAGAGGTGTACACCGCTTTCTGCGCAGTGGCTTGACGGCCGCTGCACCAACTCGCGACTTACGCAAATTTACACTTCCACCCCTGGAGCGTATAGCTCTGACGACTCCTCTCTGGACGGCCAGTTAAGGCAAGCCAGAGCTGAGAGTCCTACGGGTCCCCTTGGGGTTCCACTCCGACCGACGAAGACACGCCGGAGGCGGGGACCCTGACCAACTCTCGGGAGCACTCGGGTCCGTGGGGTCGTTACTCCCCAACAGCTCGCCACAAGTTAAACACGAGCAAAAGATACGCACTCCCGTGTAAATAAAAGAGACACGGCGATACTCGCCCGGCGGTGATAGCTGATAGCTGAGCGAGTATCGCCGTGTCTCTTTTATTTACACGGGAGTGCGTATCTTTTGTTCGTGTTTATAGCCTATAGTTCATAGCTTAGTAGCTCACGGTGAGACCAGTGCCTTATCTGTGAACTTGTTTCACGATATGTATCAAAGACGATAGTCAGCCATATTTGTTTACCTTTTTTTACTTTCAACTGAAGAATGATATACTTATTTTTTTTTGCAATTGACCCTAAGGGAACATACCCATACTACGTGACCATTATTAAAGCGTTTTTGGAATTGAAATTTTAATTGTAAAAATTGTACTTTTAGTTTTAAAAATTGTTGTGATGGGAAAAACGGTGGCATGTAAGTCCAATTTCAATTACATTATTACAAAATAATCTCCAAATATACTAGTCACGTGACAAGGTACCAGACCCCCCTCCCCCTGGTGACCAAGAGTGGTACTTTGACGGACCCCCTCCCCCCCCCTAAACAGGTCAAGTAGTGAAAATGAAAATGAAAAATGAAAAATATTTATTTCGTAGCATACAGTTACATTTTTATCTCTGTGCCGATGCCTCTTTTTAAGTAATCAAGGGTAGTAGAGTAGTAGTAAACGTAGTATGGGTATGTTCTCTAATATAAAATCGTAATAATTCAGGTGGCGATGAACATCCTAAACAACGGGCGCTTCGGTATGGGCGCGGCGCTGGCCGGCACGCAGCGCGCCGCCATCAAGCAGGCCGCCGAGCACGCCGCCACCAGAGTGCAGTTCGGGAAGAAACTCATCGAGTTCGGCACTATCCAGGTACGTTGCTCTATAGTTTCACTATTAAACAACAGTTCAACAGGTCTACAAAACTTTTACACCACAGTTTCAGTCAAAATAAACAAATATAAATAATGAAATAAATACGCTGAAACGAAGTGCGGATTCCGAGGTGGGCGCTCGTTGATGTCTTCTTTGCTGGCACGCGATTGGTCAGAAACCCATCGAGATCGGGACTAACCTATCCAGGTATGTTGCTCTGTATTCACTGATATACATAACACTTCAACTCAACCGTTTTACAGAAACATTATACAACACAACACCAATACTGTTCTTCAAAACAGATTAATTTGTTGTTAATTAACGATTGTACAACACCATTACACAACGGTATATCTCTTCTGTAACACTATTACATAACCGTTTAACCATTCTACAAAAACGTTACACAACAATTTCACCGTTCTGTAAAACTACATAACGGTATAACCGTTGTAAAATAGCCTCAACGGATTAACAATTCTACACAACAGTTTAACCATTTTACAACACCACACACAACAGGTTAGTCGTTCTATACTCCATTATAAAACGGTTTAACTTATCATCCGAGAGTTGGGTTATTTAGTAATTAGGCTATAAATATGTAAACAACGGGCGCTTCGGTATGGGCGCGGCGCTGGCCGGCACGCAGCGCGCGGCCATCAAGCAGGCCGCCGAGCACGCCGCCACCAGAGTGCAGTTCGGGAAGAAACTCATCGAGTTCGGCACTATCCAGGTACGTTGCTCTATAGTTTCACTGTTAAACAACGGTTCAACAGGTCTACAAAACTTTTACACCACAGTTTCAGTCAAAATAAACAAATATAAATAATGAAATAAATACGCTGAAACGAAGTGCGGATTCCGAGGTGGGCGCTCGTTGATGTCTTCTTTGCTGGCACGCGATTGGTCAGAAACCCATCGAGATCGGGACTAACCTATCCAGGTATGTTGCTCTGTATTCACTGATATGAAGCAGGCCGCCGAGCACGCCGCCACCAGAGTGCAGTTCGGGAAGAAACTCATCGAGTTCGGCACTATCCAGGTACGTCACTCTATAGTTTCACTGTTACACTACAGTTCAACAGGCCTACAAAACTTTTACACCACAGTTTCAGTCAGAAACCCATCGAGATCGGGACTATCCACCTATCCAGGTATCAATATACGGCATAGAGTTCGGCACTATCCAGGTACGTTGCTCTGTAGTTTCACTGTTACACTACAGTTCAATTGTTCTACAAAACTTTTACACCACAGTTTCAGTCAAAATAAACAAATATAAATACGCTGAAACGAAGTGCGGATTCCGAGGTGGGCGCTCGTTGATGTCTTTTTTGCTGGCACGCGATTGGTCAGAAACCTATCGAGATCGGGACTATCCACCTATCCAGGTATGTTGCTCTGTATTCACTGATATGAAGCAGGCCGCCGAGCACGCCGCCACCAGAGTGCAGTTCGGGAAGAAACTCATCGAGTTCGGCACTATCCAGGTATGTTGCTCTATAGTTTCACTGTTAAACGACGGTTCAACAGGTCTACAAAACTTTTACACCAGTTTCAGTCAGAAACCCATCGAGATCGGGACTATCCACCTATCCAGGTATCAATATACGGCATAGAGTTCGGCACTATCCAGGTACGTTGCTCTATAGTTTCACTGTTACACTACAGTTCAATAGGTCTACAAAACTTTTACACCACAGTTTCAGTCAAAATAAACAAATATAAATAATGAAATAAATACGCTGAAACGAAGTGCGGATTCCGAGGTGGGCGCTCGTTGATGTCTTCTTTGCTGGCACGCGATTGGTCAGAAACCCATCGAGAAAATAACCATTCTATAAAATAGTCGCCTTTCTTTCACGTTTCTGCACAACTGCTACAACACAATTACATATATGACAGCGGTAACTATGAAAACATCTGTAAAGTCCTTTAAGCTTCGAAACATTCAAGAAATTATTCGATTGATTAATAATTTAATCAACTTTCACATTATGAATTATGAGTCCACATTATGCCCATTTGTCTGATCTCTGACCATTACACAACAAAACCGTTCTAAAACACTATTATGTAACGGCTCAATTTATCATCCGTGGGAAACTTTTGAGTTTATTAGGTTAGGTAATTCAGGTATATGCTGTGTTACCTATGCTAGCTAGGTACAGTCAAGTGCAAAAATAAGTATCGAAAGAATCCGTTCATAAATATGTTACGACGTTCTTATTACACAGAATTAGAGTGCACTGGGACATATTTTTGAACGTTTTTGTATACCCCTTATTTTGTCTTCGACTGTACTTCTTTAAGACTCTTGTTTTACTATGACTGTTTGGTTCCAGGAAAAATTGGCGCGTATGGCGATGCTGCAATATGTGACGGAATCGCTAGCGTACATGGTGTCGGGTAACATGGACACCGGAGCTAAGGACTACCATCTCGAGGCCGCTATCAGCAAGGTATACTACATATGTATAATAAGCAGTAGTCAGAATTATGTAGGCTTAGCACATGATTGGTGCGAGTATGTCTCCCGTATAGATCTCCCGTCCGTTACTAACTATATTAACAAAAGAGGGACGGATAGTCTATCTCGCATTACATCTCTTGTCATTATTATTATATTTCAATTTATTTAAAATCAATTTTATGTTTTTTTTTAATGCATGTTAGTTGTAAGATGTACCATGATTGTTTGAAAAAATAATTCCCGCCAAGTTTCTTACCGGTTCTTCTTGGGTCAGCGGTGTAGGGTTAGAACCGGAAGTAGTTTCAATACCTAGACGATTCAAAAGAGTTTGTTGCTATTCCAATTTGAATAAAGAATTATTTGACTTTGACTTCGCGGCGAGATACTGTCGCGCCAATTATGTGCTAAGCATACTGATCGCATTTTTGAGCTGTCATAGGGTCTTCTCATTTATCGACTACAGATATTCATAATTATATCGCCTAGAAGTAAACAACAGGCAGTCTCACCGCTAAAGAGTGATCTCTTTTAGATAACTTCTGACTGGCTGAACTTGTTAAATAGCGATTTGCAATTAATACAGTGAAATTTAAATTAAATTAGTTCAGTTCAATGTTTTAACATTTATTAATTTTATTTTCATAGTCTGTTTTCGTGCTAATAAGTGTTTCGTCATATTTTTTTCTGTAAAGGAAATAGTCATATTCTTCCAAATTGTCTGGTTTTATACGACTTCGTTTACGGTCAAATATCATCGCCTGGTACCCACATCACAAACCTTAATTGAGCTTACCGTGGGCCTAGATCGATTTGCGAGAGTTGTCCAAAAATTGTATTTATTTATTATTAAAATTTATGGATTTTGGAGGAGGATTAACAATTCCATGTTTTTTTTGTTTGTGTAATGAAAGGACCATGGGCATATTTGTATGGAGAGTGGACCAAGAACCAACAGAGCTGAAAGTTGTGTCATTAAATAGGTATTTACATTTATTTAATTTCATTCTATGGGCCCTATGTTCAATTCCATTGCAAAACGGAGATATTTGTATTTTAGTCAGAGTAAATAGTATGATGAATGGTGTCTGAACGACGGTGATTTACTTAGACAGTATCCACAGAACCCCTTGCTCATATGAAATTATCCAATGGAATTCAACTTTGGTCCTATATAATGAAATGAAGTACATAAACAGACCTTTTTAATGACACTACTCACAGCTCTGTTGGTTTTTGGTCCATTTTGACGCATAGTCCTTTGCACTGTTTCTTCAGGTATTCGCATCAGACTCGGCATGGACGGTGGTAGACGAGTCCATCCAGATCCTCGGCGGCATGGGCTTCATGAAGGGCACCGGCTTGGAGCGCGTGCTCCGCGACCTGAGGATTTTCCGCATCTTCGAGGGCACCAACGACATTCTCCGGCTGTTCGTCGCTTTGACAGGTGAAGTCTCACCTAATAAATCACTCATAAATCCTTTGTTTTAGGAACTTAAGCATCTTTGAGTGCACCAACGATATTCTACGTCTGTTCGTCGCTTTGACAGGTGAAGTCTCACCTAATAAATCACTCATAAATCCTTTGTTTTAGGAACTTAAGCATCTTTGAGTGCACCAACGATATTCTACGTCTGTTCGTCGCTTTGACAGGTGACACTATAATTATATGCCAAGAAACCCTTCACTGGTCTCTCCGCGAGCTACTAAGCTATGAACTATCGGCTATAAACACGAACAAAAGATACACACTCCTAGTATCGCCGAGTCTCCTTTTTTCACACGGGAGTGCGTCTCTTTTGTTCGTGTTTATAGCCGATAGTTCATAGCATAGCTTAGTAGCTCGCGGTGAGACCAGTGCCTTAACTCCTTTAGCAGCTCTGTTCTGTATCTTTTGAGGGCACCAACGATATTCTTTTGTTTATCCGTGGCTTTGACAGGTGAGACTATATATACCCAGAAAGCTTTCACTGGTCATAAATCCATTAACAGTTCGGTTCTGTATCTTTTGAGGACACCAACTATGTAGTATATTCGTCAGGGTAGACATAGAACAGATGTATGATACATATATTATTCTACGTCTATTCGTCGCTTTGACAGGTCAGACTATATATGCCTAGAAACCCTTCACTGGTCATAAATTCTTTAACAGTTCATGAATGGATGGGTTTCACGATTCAGGAACTTCCGCATGTTTGAGGATATTTTATTAGACCAATGATATTCTTCGGTGGGAGGGCTTCCAATACCGGTATTTGTATACAAAAATACCGGTATTGGAAACCCTGTTCGTCGCTTTGACTGGTGAGACTGTTTATGCTCATAAATTTTGGTGTACTTCTCCTGGTTGGGAGTAAAAAAGTATCAGATTCTGAACGGTGGCTTGGTACCTTGGTATGCTCCGGTACCTGAGGATCCGCAACCCTTTATGGTCCGGGTTTAAAGCTTTAAAATTCGGGGTCTACAGGAGTTTGCACCTGGTTGCCAGATTTAAGAGACGCAACCCTACCTTTAATATTATTTTGCATGACATATTTCATAATTTTTCTTTTGGGTTTCATTCGGAATCTAAGCTTGTTCACGTATGGTTCCTTGAGGCTTTCCCAAGACTAGAGTCCACCAATCTATTTTGCCTACTTTTATTTGTTTAAAAAGTAAACAACAAAAAACTAATATGTATAATCAAATTTGTGCCTTTTTTGCCTTTACGCCGCGGCGACGACATCGGTCTAAGGCGACCGGCTTAGCCGAAAACGTATGGTGCTCCCTCTCGTACCCATATCGGCATCCCGCTCCAACTCATGGATTCGCTCGCCGCTGGTCGCCTTTGGCCAATGTCGTGGCCAATGCATTAGGTATGCCTAAATTAAAAAGGCGTAAATAGTATTTGACTCCAATTTCCTTTTCCAGGCATCCAATTCGCCGGCTCCCACCTCCAAGAACTCCAACGCGCCTTCAAGAACCCCACAGCGCATCTCGGCCTCATATTCAGCGAGGCCGGCAAGCGCGCCGGACGGGCCGTAGGCCTCCACTCCACCGCTGATATCACTCCATTAGTGGCTGACCAATTACGTCCGGCCGCTAAGGAATTGGCCAAATGCGTGGATGCTTATGGACAAACTATTGAGGCTACCCTGGTCAAATATGGAAGAAAGGTTGTTGATGAACAGGTAAGAATAACTTGAGAATCTTAGGTCTCCATTCAATTGATGATTAGTGTCTGACTAGTTACAAAGTTAAAACTAAAGCGTAGATTTCTATGGACAAACTATTGAGGCCACGCTGGTCAAATACGGAAGAAAGGTTTTTAAGGGAAAGGTTATTCATTATACTGTATTTAAAATTTGTCCTCTATTGGCTGTAAAAAAAATCCTAGTTATGAGTTAATTGTGTCTTAATTGATAGTTAAGTATTAAGTAACTCACAATTAGGAGTTTTTTTTGGGATTTCTTGGTTTTTTTCCGTAGTAAAAGTTGCTCAGTGTGGCCGTTCCTAGTATTCTGTTCACTCCTGTTTCACGATCCAGATGAGTCGGATGACATCCTGAATAATTATATAGACACTTAAATACATGAAAAACAGCCATGACCAAGAAACAAATATTTGTAATATAATAAACATACAAATAAATGCCTTCGCCGGGGTTCGAATTCGTAAACTCCAGTTTCGTAAGCAGGGTTACTACTCACAGCACTCAATACCAACTATAGTTTGCAAGATCTAAGAATAAACTTTTAACAGTTAGATTAATCCTTATTAATATGAGGGTAAAACTCACCAATTTTCGATGGCCTTAACGTCATATATACATATAAGAGTCATTTCTGGGTGTTTAGACAAGTCGCCAATCGCTAACGCTTAATCGTCAATCGTAAACGAAAGGCAGCTAACCGTCTTTCTCGCACTAATATGAAAGAGTGACATAAAGGGAAAACTACGATACGCTACTAAGCAACTCGGCTAAGCATCCTGAACTGTCAAGAAATCTATAAGCTACGGAGGCTGAAAAACTGAGGTAACTTGTTTGTCCCCAGTTCGTCCTAAACCGTCTAGCCTCAGCCGCGATCGACGTATACACGACCGCCGTGGTCCTCTCGCGGGCCTCGCGCGCCACCAAGCTCGGCCTCGCGTCGGCCTCGCACGAGCAGCGCCTCGCCGAGGCCTGGGCTCACGACGCTCTAGGCCGCGTGCCGGATGCTTTGGCCGCCGCGAGGGACGCCACGGCGCTGCAGCAGTATGCTAGGTTGGCGGCCTTGGGACGGGCTGTCGCTGACAATGCGGGGCAGCCTAGTGTCAATCCCTTGAATCTGTAAGACTATTTATGTTACTCAATAGTCCCCTCTTACGTTGCTGTCAAAAAAGTCATAAATGTAAGACTATCGATGTTACTCAATAGTCCCCTCTTACGTTGCTGTCAAAAAAGTCATAAATGTAAGACTATCGATGTTACTCAATAGTCCCCTCTTACGTTGCTGTCAAAAAAGTCATAACATTGTGTAAAATCCAGTTTCATAAGAATTCTAATCAACAAGAGGGAGCCAGGTCGTTGCCGAAAACGCGGGGCAGCCTAGTGTTAATCCTTTGAATCTGTAAGACTATTGATGTTACTCAGTAGTCCCCTCTTACGTTGCTGTCAAAAAATTTGCATTGTTGTTGAAGTCCGACTTCTTTGTCAATAAAATGAGGCTGCCCCGTGACCTAAAAAGCAATGCAGTGGCTAGTGTCAATCCCTTGAATCTGTAAGACTTCATAGTCGATGTAATAGTCCCCTCTTTTGTTGCTGTCAAAAAATTATCATAACATTATCTAGCCCGTGAACCGCGACGCCACGGCGTTGCAGCAGTATGCCAGGATGGCGGCCTTGGGCCGTGCTGTCGCTGACAATGCGGGGCAGCCTAGTGTTAATCCTTTGAATCTGTAAGACTATCGATTAGTCAATAGTCCCCTCTTACGTTGTTGTCAAAAAAGTCATAAATGTAAGACTATCGATGTTACTCAATAGTCCCCTCTTACGTTGCTGTCAAAAAAGTCATAAATGTAAGACTATCGATGTTACTCAATAGTCCCCTCTTACGTTGCTGTCAAAAAATTAGCATTGTTGTTGAAGTCCGACTTCTTTGTCAATAAAATGAGACTGCCCCGTGACATAAAAGGCGATGCAGTGGCTAATGTTAATCCTTTGAATCTGTAAGACTTCATAGTCGATGTAATAGTCCCCTCTTTTGTTGCTGTCAAAAAATTATCATAACATTATCTAGCCCGTGAACCGCGACGCCACGGCGCTGCAGCAGTACGCTCGGCTGGCGGCCTTGGGCCGGGCTGTCGCTGACAATGCGGGGCAGCCTAGTGTTAATCCTTTGAATCTGTAAGACTATCGATGTTACTCAATAGTCCCCTCTTACATTGCTGTCAAAAAAGTCATAACATTGTGTAAGGTCCAGTTTCTTATGTTAGATTTCTAATCAGCAAGAGGGAGCCAGGTCGTTGCCGAAAACGGGGGACAGCCTAGTGTCAATCCTTTGAATCTGTAAGACTATCGATTAATCAATAGTCCCCTCTTACGTTGCTGTCAAAAAAGTCATAACATTGTGTAAAATCCAGTTTCTTATCTTAGATTTCTAATCAACAAGGGGGAGCCAGGTCGTTGCCGAAAACGCGGGGCGGCCTTGTGTTAATTCTTTGAATATATAAGACTACAACCAATGTAATGTCCCCTCTTATGTTACTGTCAAAAATTTTACATGAAAAGTCCAACTGGAATTTACTAGTCCAACTGGAAATCTAACATAAGAAACTTCTTATGTTCATCATAGGATCATAAGAAACTTCTTATGTTACATTTCTTACCAACAAGATGAGACAGCACCATAACTGCCCAGCCCGGTATTAATAAAGAATAAATATACTCACTCGATCAACATTTGTCACCGAATTTTGAAGCAATGTTCATTGAATAGTGTGAAAACGAATAGTAAAAAACTCAAATTGTCATAAGATCAAAGAACATCCACATAACTCTGTCATTTGTCATATTTGAGTGTAAACATGTGTATTGGTAGCTAAACATGTAACATTTTGAGATGTCAATTAAAAGTTGCACTGTAAGTTGTTAAAAGTAGAATGTGAAGTGAAAAATGTGTAAAAATGGTAGGAATTTCAACTTGGAGAGACGTCCAATAAATTCAATCATAACAAAAACGAATAATGGAAACTATCAATTTGATTGTCTATGATATTGTTGTATGGCCCTCGACGAATGTCCTTTCGTGGTATAATGTTTGTTATAAAAATAATAAATCTCGAAGCCACTATGTAATATAATACCAAACGAATTTCAATAGCTTAACAGCTACAGAGAAATTCGTCTTGATATTTCTCAACATCGACATACTTCCCATAACATTATTTCGAAACTGATGACTGAACTAATATTCAAATATTCGTCTTGCCTAATAAAATAAACGGGACTTCCTTATCTCTGGATTTAATAGAGAAATATGCCTTTTTAAGGCACTTCTCGACTATTTTATCACATGCGACATGACTGGACAATTCATAAAATATACAGGAATCTACACAGATATTTTTATAATAGTCTTTATTCAGTTAAGGAAACAGTGTCAAAATATTGAAATCTCCGAAGCAACGTCCTAATAGTATAACCACTTGAACGTCCGATGATAGCATAGTATCCAAACAAAAAAGGCAGTAGACTGTTCGTGGATGCTATACTATCCAATGAAGTCGAAGGAGACACAGTTGATTATAGCGGCATTTAGCGAAATATAGAGGCATTATTTCCTAATTCCCTTGTTGCAACAACGTAGCCTAATAAACTAGTTTGCGCTAAAAAATATATATGGCAGTGTACGCTCGTTACTCAGTCGATAAAAAAATATAATTTGTCAGTGTTGGGTCAAACTGCCTGAGTGTTTGCTAAGGACTCCTAGTTATGTCGTAAGTATTTCACGTTAATTTACATATTTTTGGGGTTATTATACATAAAAATGATCAGGAACGTGTGTTCTATACGATAATGTGTATCATCTTAAGTTTTTGACAGTGTGATACCTGTCAAGTGAGTTTAAAATATGAAGGTTATCTTTCTTATTTTTTTACCGATGTGTTAAGTTTAACCTTGATTATAGTCAAAATCATTAGGTATTTTACAATGACTATCATTGTATTTTAATAATTGTATTTTCATTTATACTCCTGATTTTTTTTATTATTATACCTTAAGTAGTTTAGAAAATATAAACGCTTTTGTAAAATCTTGTGACTGCGCAGCGCGGGGCGTACGTCGCTACAAAAACCCGGACAGTTGACCGGAATATGGTCGCGCGGGGTGGACGTTCAAGTGGATAAGTTAGTCTAATACAAAACAAATGTTTGACTGTTCAGTCTTTTTGATTGCACAAAACATAGCCCGACTTTCGGAATATATGGATACTATGTTTCCATTTCTGTCGGAAGAAATCATGTAAATGTGAATGTATATTATAGCGTAATTTTGGACAGTTATATTTATTTTTAAACTTTCGGAATATATGGATACTATGTTTCCATTTCTGTCGGAAGAAATCATGTAAATGTGAATGTATATTATAGCGTAATTTTGGACAGTTATATTTATTTTTAAATAGTATATTTTAAGTATGACTTGTTGTTTTATTTCATAACCTTTCGATTACCTATACAGATAATACAATAGTACATTACTATAGAGGCCGGGACGAATGGGGTTGCCGGCCGAAGACATAAACGGATAGGTCTGAGGCGGGCAACCCCATAATACCGGCCGAGGAATGTATAGTGCTTTTCTCAAACATGCAATGAAATAAACAACAAAAACATCAATTTTATTGCATAATGGCTGAATTTTATGATGCCTGTCTGTGCCACAATTTTTTTCTCTTCTCTCCGGCCGGCAAACAGCACAGCCGGCCGCTACGCTAAACTAAGTTGCCGCCTGCCGGCTCCAATGAGCAGAAAAATAATATACACACCTCTGCCGTTAAATGGAAAAGCCTCGGATCACACGTCATCCGAGTCATTTCCCACTTAAACGCCCTTGGCATGTAAACTACCAGTGGAATGGAAATAGAAAAGAGTAGGTACTTTGCCGGCCTAGGCCATCAAGATTTGTATTAAATTTCGTTAACGACCTTTTGTCCTAGTCACACCTGAAACGTTATACTTCGCAGCCTATTACAAACAACATAACTATATTTCATTGCATGTTTGAGAAAAAGTATATTCACCCTCAATGCAACTGTTAACATAACGAGAGGCAGTAAATGATGAGTGTTTTTATGAAACAAGCGTGAGCGAGTTTCGTAATAGGATTGTATTAAAAGTAGTTTAATGCAACTGATACATTAACATAACGAGAGGCTTTAAAGAGTATTTTTACGAAACGAGCTTCAGCGAGTTTCATAATACATATAATCACAGTTATAGTAGTTTAATGCAAGTGATCCAAAACGAGAGGCTTTAACCTTTTCAACGCCAAGAACCACTAAAGTGGCCGTGTGTTGTCCTACCTATTACGCCAGCAGCCACTAAAGTGGTCATCGAGTATGCTGTCAAAGTAACCGTCTTGCTGACAGATAAGGTTTATTTTTGTTGTTCATTAGTAGAGATACTTACTGGCGTGTCACAATTTGATGCGAGAGGGAAGGCGTTGAAAAGGTTAAAGTGTGTGTTTTTATGAATGATTCGAGCTTTAGCGAGTTTCATAATAGGATTATAGTACTTAATAGTAGTATAATGCAACTGATACATAACGAGAGGCTTTAAAGTGTGTGTTATTATGAAACGAGCTCCAGCCAGTTTCATAATAGGAATTAGGATCACACAAGCTATACATGCTATAGGCATCTAGCACTGTCTTTTAAACACAATGAAAACTACACAGACACTTAAAAATAGATGTAATCCGCTATTCTCGGTACAACACAACAATCAGGCTACACTATGAGGTGCACCTTACTGTCCCACGCCTTGGCGTTGACCTGCTTGAGCGTGGCCCGCAGCGCGGCGCCGGGCCCGAGCGCCGCCGTGAGCGGGAAGCCGGCGCCCGGCGGCCGCGCGTACAGCGCGTGCAGCGTCTGCTCCCACCGCCAGGCGCCAGGAGTACAACATACCACAACCATAACGAGAAGCAAAACACTGGCTGCTTTTATCAAACGAGCGCCAGCGAGTTTCATTATACATACAATCACAGTTATAGTAGTTTAATGCAAGTCATACAAAACGAGAGGCTTTAAAGTGTGTTTTTATGAAACGAGCCTTAGCGAGTTTCATAATAGGATTATAGTACTTAATAGTAGTTTAATGCAACTGATACATAACGAGAGGCTTTAAAGTGTGTGTTTTTATGAAACGAGCTTCAGCGAGTTTCAGAATAGGATTATAGTACTTAATAGTAGTTTAAAGCAACTGATATATAACAAGAGGCTTTCAACTGTGG
>JALPQI010023915.1:0-14591 GCA_025490895.1 Thaumatotibia leucotreta | reverse complement strand
ACAAACGAAAATAAAAGAACTACAATCAACTACAAACGATTTTGAGTACGACTCCATTATTAAAAGTAAAAATTTCGCAAATCCTGTGCTCAGATTTTTCACCCCCTTCGTAACTTTTTTCCCATTCAACTACAAACGAAAAGAAAAGAACTACAATCAACTACAAACGATTTTGAGTACGACTCCATCATTAAAAGTAAAAATTTCGCAAATATTGTGCTGAGATTTTTCACCCCCTTCGTAACTTTTTTTCCATTCAACTACAAACGAAAATAAAAGAACTACAATCAACTACAAACGATTCCGAACACGACCCAATCGTTAAAAGATAAAATTTCGCAAATTCTAGACTAAGGTTACGGGGTAACGAAAGGGGTAACCGACTACAAACAAAATCCGTTGCACTACAATCAACTACAAACGATTCTGAACGAGTTGCAATCATTAAACTTTACAATTTCCAAAGTCGGGTGCTGAGGTTTCACCCCCATTTCGTTACTTTTTTTTCTAACCGACTACAAACAAAATCCGTGTCGCTACAATCAACTACAAACGATTCTTAACGTGTTGCAATCATTAAAAGTTACAATTTCGAAAGTCGGGTGCTGAGATTTTGTACCCCCTTTTTGAATAACTTTTACATGTTATTGTTGAATGTAATTTGTTACTACAAACGAAGTAAACGGCACTACAATCAAGATTTAATGATTTTGAGTTAAATTGTGCTTAGAAATGTCTATTTATTCCTGTTTTTATACGATTTAGACGAGTTTTTGAAAAAAGACATCAACGCGCTCAGGTTTTTTTTTTTGTTTATTTTTTTTGACATTTCTGGGCTACTACAAACGAAAAGAAAGGAACTACAATCAACTACAAACGATTTTGAGTACGACTCCATCATTAAAAGTAAAAATTTCGCAAATATTGTGCTGAGATTTTTCACCCCCTTCGTAAATTTTTTTCCATTCAAATACTATCGAAAATAAAAGAACTACAATCAACTACAAACGATTCCGAACACGACCCAATCGTTAAAAGATAAAATTTCGCAAATTCTAGACTAAGGTTACGGGGGTAACGAAAGGGGTAACCGACTACAAACAAAATCCGTTGCACTACAATCAACTACAAACGATTCTGAACGAGTTGCAATCATTAAACTTTACAATTTCCAAAGTCGGGTGCTGAGGTTTCACCCCCATTTCGTTACTTTTTTTTCTAACCGACTACAAACAAAATCCGTTTCGCTACAATCAACTACAAACGATTCTTAACGTGTTGCAATCATTAAAAGTTACAATTTCGAAAGTCGGGTGCTGAGATTTTGTACCCCCTTTTTGAATAACTTTTACATGTTATTGTTGAATGTAATTTGTTACTACAAACGAAGTAAACGGCACTACAATCAAGATTTAATGATTTTGAGTTAAATTGTGCTTAGAAATGTCTATTTATTCCTGTTTTTATACGATTTAGACGAGTTTTTGAAAAAAGACATCAACGCGCTCAGGATTTTTTTTGTTTATTTTTTTTTTGACATTTCTGGGCTACTACAAACGAAAAGAAAGGAACTACAATCAACTACAAACGATTCTGAACACGATACAATCAATAAAAGTTAAAAATTTTAAAGTCGGGTGCTGAGGTTTCACCCCCTTTTCATAACTTTTTTTCTAACTAACTACAAACAAAATCCGTTTCACTACAATCAACTACAAACGAAAGGCTTCCCGAATAATAATTAAAATTAAAAAAATACAAAGTCGGGTGCCAAGTTCACAGAGGTGCACAATGGGACCAAATAACAGCAAGCAACAAGAAATCTGCTCGCCACAGGTGTTGGACAAGTAGGTAGGTACCAAAGATTGATCTTTATATTCTAATTCACATATTATTTTTTTAAATAAATAATGTTTAAAAAAATACAGATTAATCTTGGTTTTAAATAAATGTTTTTGTTTTACTTGGACAAGATTATACATAGTGCATTCAAAAATAAAAACTTAAGTTTTACTATGTGAACATAGATACAAAATCCAGCAAGTCGGCATACCAGGGACACATAAGATGTCGAAGGTCGCACGCTCTGGGATCTGAGGGGACGATTACAATGGATCGACTGTGAAGCCAAGCCAATATTGGAAATGAAGAGACTGGGCGTAAAGGGAATTCAGGTCACTAGTTTATTAAAACATATTGATTTATACTACTGAGATTTCCTCTGATCTTTATTAATGACGGTCGCCAGTGGAATTGAACCGATATTAAATCGTGGGCACTGACGGATTGATGTCTGATCTAGGCACTCAAAAGCAACCAAACTAATTGCCTTCTGACACCGCGGTCTAAGCACTAGACAGTACCTCGACTCAGAGATCGGATACCGGGTTTTTGTCCATACAAAAGAACGGTTCTTTTTCGTTTTTCGATATACAGGGTGGCCCATTCGAATCGGTCAGTATGGGAAAGTCTGAAACTATAGGACATACGAAGATTTGTTCTTAGGAACTATGTCACCGATTTTGATAAAAAGAAAAACTGCATTCATACATTTGAAAAAAAAAACTGTACCCAGCTAGGGAATCGAACCCGGTTGTTTTGAAAAAATAAACTTACACTATTTTTATTCAGATATCGTTTGTGTAGGTCTTAAGCAGTAAATGTCTCTAAGAAACATGATGTCTAAAATGAATGGAATTCATTGTTTTCACGTACTTAAATTTATTTTACTAAGTGTTTGTTGTGTAAATGTCAAGAAAAAACATTTTTTTTTTCTTTATATCAACGTAGTTTTCCTTATTATTAAAATCGATGACATGGTTCCTAAGAACAAATCTTCGTATGTCTTATAGTTTCAGACTTTCCCATACTGACCGATTTGAATGGGCCACCCTGTATACATTCTTTTTTAACTGGTAGTGAGAACATGTCTTTTATTTGTTTATTGTATTCGGATATAGTCAATGGCTTATCTCATCACCACTTACTCACGTTTGGTGGGTTGTAAGCAGGACCTCACAAAAAGTAGGTATTTGTTAATTAAGATATTTAGGTTGTCAGCCGACGATTTACTGAGGTGTAACGAAATCCGTGATGATATATACATTTTTCATCACACTTGCTGTCTAAGCGCGCCATTGCTTGCGCGCGTAGCGGGAGTAATGGAAAAGTGAAATTCCCTAGGGAGTAATAGAAATGCCAATACGCCATTTAATAATATTATGTCTTAAAACTTGTTTTATTGTCGGCAAGTGTGATGAAAAACATTGTATGCATCACGGTCGGTAAGCGGAATACTAACTCGAGTCATAAAAGCCCTCCGCCTAACGGCGTCGGGCTTCTAACACTCTCGTTAGTAATTCCGTACTTACCTCCCTTGATGCACAATGTACTATTACAGATTTAAAAAGTAAACGCAAGTATAAAGCGAAATTTAATAGGTGTTTTATTACTTATTACACGCACGCAAAATTTGGCTTTTTTTTTACACGTGATGACATCGATATGTTTGTTTCTTCACACACTGAAAAAAATATTTAACTGAACTACTTTGGCTATTTCATCATTAACCATAATTCGGTATGGCGTTAATAAAGTTAATTTCTATTAACAAACAGGTTTGCGTATTAAAAACCAAACGGATAATGTTATTCTAAGTTGGGCTATTCGTAAATAAATGCTTGTATACGTCTTACATTAAAACAGTAAACAAATTCAAGTGTTCACATGTAAATAAACCGCTTGGTCTAATTTAAGAGTAAGCATTGACAATATGCAACAAAAACCAAGTCCTAGCTTCTAACAAAGACGATGTTATTATCCATAACATAAAATTGTTTAGATTTAACTCAACAATGATTTGCTATTATAATACATAGTTTTGTTACATATAACCAGTTTTGTCTAGTAGAGTAAAACCAAATACGGGTTTGCTACTCTAGCAGACCATTCGCTTTATCTAACCAAATAAAATACAATGTGTAACCAAACGTACTTCATTATATAGACAATACTTAGCATAGAAATAACCAAACGCTTTTTTTGCGTTGCGTATGACATACTCGTATGTATGTCAAGTTACTTGAATATTCCAAAATGGAAGTTGTACCTCCACCAGCAGACACCCTTGGAGACTACCTTCGGGAATGGGGATTAGAAGGTTACATAAGGACATTTCAAAACATGTCATGTCTTTGTAAACCAAATAATTTTAATTTCTTCATTTTCCTTGTAATCAAAGAGACTCTGAAGCTAATGTATCAAGCAAAATAATGGAATTACTCGTAAAATAATTTAGAAAAATAAATTGGTTTACAAAGATACTCTGTGCAATGAAAACCTATAAAGTGATGCAAAAAGTACTGTTGCTCGCGATTGTATTATTGATTGATTGATTATTTTGATTACTATACCGTTCTTATAAATTACTATGAATGTTTCTATTATTTGAATGTTTCTATTATTTCAATTAATAAAGTTAATTAAAATGCTCGTTTAGTGTTACTTATTTTTGGGTAATCATCGATGTGGCTTATACACCCTACTTGTAGTTAAATGAGTTGTAAATAGGGCTCACTGCCTGTATAAAATCCAGTACGTCTCATCACCCAGGGGATAAGAAAGGTGACGATGAGGCGTACTGGATTTTATACAGGCAGTGAGCCCTATTTACAACTCATTTGATATTTGTCTGTATATGAACCACGTATTTTTGTCATGTATATATAACCTATTCATTTGGTTAGAAGTAGGCAAACTATTTGGTCAAAATAATTTAAACATTTGGCTGTATATGAACAACGTATTTTTGTCGTGTATAACCTATTCGTTTGGTTACATGCAGGCAAATAATTTGGTTAAATATAATGAAACAAATTGCTTAAAATAATACTCTAAATTGGTTATAGGTAACAAAAAAGTTATGTTAAACATTACTGAGCCAGTTGGTTTAGGCGTAGCAGAAAATTTGATTAAAGTAAGTTGTGAATTCAGTAAGATTTTGACAAACAGTAAATTTGTTATCAACATACAGCACGTCTACAATAACTGAATTGTAAACTAAATATAACTGAACTTATGGTAATATACAACAGACAGTTTTCACACGATATAACTAATATTGTTTAGCAATACGCAACATCAATTGTTTAGTAGAAAATTAACCGAACTGATTTTGGTAAGATATTGCCTTACTTCGCTCGTCACTTTTTTTAAGTTACAGGTTGACGAAAGTTCGGTTACCATTAACAAATTATTTTTTTCAGTGCATGATAATGAAATTACTTTATTTGGTATAATACAACATTATAAGACTTCGAGTATATGAGGACTAACAGGCCTACTACTGGGAAAACCGAAGTTCGTAAATTTCGGGGATTTGTCTTCGTCACTCCAACGAAGGCGTCATTAGAGTGGAGTAAAATCCCCGAAATTTGCGAACTTCGGTGTTGGCGGTAGCAATAAAGTTACCCCTGTGTTACCCCAAAAAGGATTCCACTCAGGATGCGACGTAGCATATGCGCCGATTTTCAGTAGCCCATATAAAACTGCAGTCAAAGCAGTGCTTATATTGACTGTGGCAGCATTCTGCAATTTCGTGGAATCTCGGAAGCTTCCGAAGCTCTTCAATAATTGATTCCAATCACAGCCCCGCGCAGTGCAGCGTTACTTTGAATGTCAAATCCACTGTAGGGAGGAAAACTACGTATTAACCTTATCAACAAGTTTATCAAGCTCTTCCGCTCGCGTCGAAATGTTGCACACACGCCTATTTGACTGTAGAATAATTCATTCAAACGTGTCACCAGAGAGCATGACCTACTCGTAAAGCGGTGTTTTTTTTTTATTTTGCAGTGATCATATAGTGTGGGATATCGTTGAATAGGTCTTTTAAAAAGAAGAAAGTTTTTTTCATCAATATTTTCGAAGCTAACCGCTTCGGAATAAATAAAAAATTGTGTTCCCGCCCCCCTAACTTTTGATCAGTGTGTCCAAAAAATATGAAAAAAAACATGAATACTTTAAAATAAAACTATTTGGAACATAATCGGACCAGAGTATTAAGACGTAAGACGAAAACCAGCCAAAAGCATGTAGGGCCATGCTCAGTGTAGGGTTCCGTAGTTATTGATATTTATCATCCAAAGGATAATAATTACGCATTGGTAACGGGAGAGGCGTCCAGCAGTAGACTAAGATACAGTTTCATCAGATATATCATAGCGTATGAAGCGTTCAGAAATATCTGAACACGCCTTTAGTGCCATAACGAAAGATGCGTGTTCAGATATTTTTGAGCACTCCTGACGCTACGATATATCTGACGACCACGAAAAACTAAATTCGTAAATTTCGAGGATTTGTCTCTCTCACTCTAATGACGTCTTCGTTTGAGTGACAGAGAAAAATCCTCGAAATTTACGACATTCGATTTTCGCGGTAGCAGGCCTGTACCTACCAGGATTCAAGTAGTTAATAAAAACTAACTGATGGCTCAGTACGTACACTCGACCAATTGGAACCCTAGGCCACTCTAGAACCATGTCAAAATGAAAAGCCGTTTGAAATGTCTTACAATCTGATTGATAACGTTACTTTGACATGGTTCCTGAGTGGCCTAGGGTTCCAATTGGTTGACTGTACAGCGGGGCTAACCAGAATGCCATTCTGCAATCGTATACTATAAGCGATAAAATCATGTCATAACTCATCACTACATAGTATAAAATAAAGTCACTTTTTCTGTCCCTAAGTCCCTTTGTACGCTTAAATCTTTAAAGCTACGCAACGGATTTTTATGAGATTTTTTTTAAATAGGTAGAGTAATTCAAGAGGAAGGTTTTATGTAGGTATAGTACCCGTGCGCAGCCGGGGCGGGTCGCTAGTACGCCATAAATGTATGAGATTGACAGAGCGGTCCTAAGTCACTTGACCATTTCCATATATTATTGTCACGCGACTTATCGCTTATATTTAAAAATAAATGATTCCCTCATTCAAACCACGGATTTGCGGCCACAGTATGAAATGAACACACAGAGTAAAGTTCACAAGAAAATAGACTAGAAATACCTTTACTATCAGAGTCACCGTTAACCGCAGACGAATAGGAATACCGTCATCAAATTCATATTTCATGATGTAGGAAAATACTTGAACGGTTACGGAATTCCCATTCAATTGCATTTATTCACTTACCAGCAATATGTTTTGGAATATCATGTGACATTACTAATATGCGTTAGGTTAGGACAGACATGCTCATTCTATCCCCCACTCTGCGAAATTAACGAATTTCGATGAATTACGTTTTATGTACCGAACGAATTTCGTAGAGCGGGGATAGAATGAAGTAATGAACATTCGCTCGTTTGATATAAACCCACTTTCACGAAAAGGCCGAACGTAGGCCTACCCTACTAACTATGTGGACGAATTAGGAGGTAAATACCCGTAATCCCCACGCTATCTACTTACAAATATAAATATTATGTTTTTTCCGTTATTGTACATATTATTCTGCGACCATATACATATAACATGGACGTCTAACGCCAGCTCAGAAATGCCTCCAAACCCATTGTTCAATTGTACCAAAATGGGCAGGACATAGCGCTTTACTTAACACCGCGCATATTTCGCCAATCAAAACTTTGATGGACCAATCACAACTATTTTTAATCGGCGGTTTAAATGTTTATAGGTTGACATTGATATTTATTACTGTGATGAATTGAAGAGGGGGTGACTCTTGTCAACTAAAATGCAGGACCGTTTTAGAAAGGCACTTTAGTATGGCGTGCGGCTTCCATGTTTTATTTGTTCGTAGATAATATTATATCTCCAATCTCGACCGCTACAATTATCGAAGCATCACGGCCTTGGGGTCGTTACAAGCGGACTGTTGGGCTGTCGGTCTAGTTTCTACTGACCTCAACGACCCGCCTAATTTGAATTTTGTAGTATAACTTGAGCTACGCGGCAGAACATAGTGTGGGTGGTCGGAGACCAATGATTGGTAGAACGAAGAGTATACGGAATCCTTAAGGCTGAGCCACACTGGATGCGTGTGTGAACGTGACCGTCACGTGCAAGCGGTGTGCCATCTACTATGCCATTTCCTACTACGTTACAACGGGCACTTTAAACGCCTCCCGTGTGCAGCACATGCTTGTGTGAGTGAAACAGAGACCGAAACCGGTATTTTACAAAAACCTCAAAATGGCCCAATATTTTAAAATGTTTTATACTTTTTATGTACTGATCAATATTTTATGTAATTTACAGTTTCATTTTTTTTATTACTCCAGTAACTTGAAATTTATATACCGAAGAACGAAAAAGAACGACAAAAGAACCGTTATTTTGGGTATGGAGAAAATAAGGGTTCCGGTCCTTGGGAATAGGACATGCCATGGTAACTGCGCGGTCACCGGAGCCGGGGGCCACTCAAAGGTGGGAGGCAGGGAGTGTCCAAACTGTACGTTAGTACTATTTACAGTGTTATAAATAGTACTAACGTACAGTTTGGAGTGTGTTCGCCACGCCAGTCAACCGTCCTTGAACCGTTCCCAACACAAACACAATTTAAGCCGCTTTACACAGTAGCCATATTTTCGGCGTCGGTCATACGATCCGAGACAATTTGATCCAATTGTAGATAATTAAAATGTGGCTCATTCTGAAACGGGTTTGTTTCCGTGTACAGCCGCCATCGGATATATCGGAGCGGGATCGGTGCTCAGAAACATCTGAACATGCACTTGAGTCCATTGACGCAAGATGGGATGGTCAATGGGCCATAATTCTTTTCGTTGTCTTACTTTGTGTCTCTAAAAAACGTGACGCAGTGGTGATTTTTGTACGAGATGAAAAAGAAAAACAAGTGCACCGGATTTTTTTAATATACTGAGTCGAAACAGCAACTAAAAGCGTGACAGACTGGTATGAAACAAGACAACGAAAATAATTTTGACCCAGGTACCTTTGAATACCCCCACACCTCCTATTGAATACCTCTACAAGTTACGAGGATTTCTCCATCCAAGTTTTGGACCTGACGTAAAATGAGCCACTTTTCGCACTAGCGCGTAAATAAGGCACCATCTGTACTAAAAATAAAATTATACGCTCCGATACATCTAATGGTGACTGTACGTTGCAAGGACGCTTCGCCCAGGCATAAATATAATTTACAGCGTCTTTCGAAGGAAACACGGAAAATTAAGTTATATTTCCACGCGTGCTCAATAAAGGGACCTTGACCTCGTGCCAAGAATGTAGACTATTTAGAGGTTTTCCTCCTAGATGTACTTAGGTTATAGGCTGTCACAGGTCTAAGGATGTTTTGTGAGTCATTACAGTGAGCGGAACTATTATAAAACTTCAAAACTGTCATTAGGAACACTTCAGCCAAGAATAATCACCAAATTAAAAATTTTAAAAACCGACTTCAACCGATTTCTCCAACATCCCCGATTTGTTTCCATCATCTCGGTTTCCTCAAATCCTACTTTCTGAACGCAAATTCTTTTAAATGAATGAAAATTACCAAAAGCGCCAGACATGTACAGTCAAGGGCAAAAATATGTATACACTTTATTTTTACGGCATAAGATAAAAAAGTGTATACATATTTATGGCCGTGTGGTGACGGCAGAAAGAATACATTTGTCACCACCCCAACTCCTCCGTCGGGTGTCGTAAGAGTCGATTAAGGGATTGAAGTGTCACTGACCATACCCATTTGATTAAAGATTGATGATGGGAGCAGCGTCATCATAGTGGACAAATTACTGCGATCGCCAATCCGCTTGCCCAGCGTGGCGATTATGGGCATTTACCTCCTAATGCGTCTATACGCATAGTTAATGACTGTACCTATAACATTTGAAGAGATCCCTCGATTTCTCCAAGATCCCATCATCAGACCCCTACTTGGTGCCAACGTGAACATCTCGGGGTTATAACCTTTCGATAAAAAAAAAATAAAATCGGTACACTATAAATATAAATAAATATAAATAAATATCTTGGGGACATCTTACACAAATCAACCTAGTCCCACGGTAAGCTCAATTAAGGCTTGTGATGTGGGTACCAGGCGACGATATATATAATAGATAGATACGTATAGATACTTACATACATACACAGCCACGACCAAGGAACAAACATTTGTGATAAATAAATACACAAAGAATGCCCTCGCCGGGATTCGAACCCGGAACCTCCAGCTTCGTAGGCAGGGTCACTACCAACTAGGCTACAGAGGCTGACTATTCTCTTAGTTATCGAGTAACATGCATACAATTTACAATTTACATCCTTCTTTATTGAAGTCTGTCAAAAAGAGACGGGTAGCTGCGAGAAGACCGCGAGTTGCTGTCAAACCAACCAGTTATATGTAGAGCAAAAGCCTCAGATTTAAAACTTTGACATGACACTGTCAAGTGTCCGCTTTCAAAACAAATGCGCTTGAGATAAGTGTCAGACCGCGTCATGACGACTGATAATGATAATTTGATAAATGAGGTAAGTCCAGTATAATCTTACATATAGCATAAAATGCATATGATAACGATAAAACTGTTTTCAATAATCTTTTTTCACGCTTTTATACGCGTCAGAGAGGATGATAAGATTGATAAGGGATTAAGTTGGATTATATACAAGATAAGAAAAACTCATACTCACAAAATTTGTTTACAAACGCCTAACTTAGCAAGCCGCTAAGTATTGTTTGTCCCTTTCGGTCTTATCAATACGTGCATAAGAGCGAAAGGGACAATCAATTAGCGGCTTGTTTAGTTAGGAGACGTTTATGAATAAGGGGGTGAATCGCGACTTGTCCTTCCGTCGCGGTAGTAATCGCGGGACAATGATCTATCCGGGTGGTTAAAACTAAGGTCCGACCGAGACCCATATTTTAGTCTCGGCCGAGACCGAGACCGAGAATAAATTTGATTCTTGGCCGAAACCGAGACCGAGACTTAGAAAGAAAGGATAAAGAACGTATAAATTACATAGAAAGTCCCTAGCAAATACCTATAGTAAGATAAATATTTTATTAATTTATTACAATGAACATACATTTTTAGTCACAAACAAAACATACCTAAAGTTCTAGTCAAATAACCCGCCCCGTGTCATCCCTGGCGCAAAAGTGCCCATCACGCTCGCGGCATTGCCACGCTGAATCGCGATTGACTATTTTTGTACCAGGAATGTCCCGGAGCGAGGGTCAAGACCTCTCTGTTGTAAACGCCGCCCAATCTCCGCGACAAAAATCTTAGCTTCTGACCCCCAACAACCAGACGTCTCCACAGCAAACGGGACAAAAACATAATTATCCAGCACCGAGGACTTGTCCCTCTTTCTGGCGGCTGCCGCCTCTGCAGCTGCTGCTGCAATATAGTAAGTCCAACGTCAAACTAAATACAGCATTTTTTTTTATATGTTCTTTTTTTGAATTTTTTTTATGTAGGTACCCCAATAACCGGTATTAAAATTTAAAGTATTTTCATCGATAGTATGATAGGGGTCGCTTACTCTAAATTATTCCTTCCGTTCATTTTAAAAGTGAAATTGAAGTCAGTTCATTTCAATATGACAACAATAAAATCGCAGTAAGTTCGCGAGATGGCGTCAAGCTCGCCAAATACAGCTCATTACGAATCTCGGCCGCGGCCGAGAGTCCCGGCCATTTTTGGCCGAGAGCCGAGAGGGATATCTCGGCTTGATTTTTTGCCGAGAATGCCGAGACCGAGATCTCGGTCGGACCTTAGTTAAAACGCTCCTCGAAGAATCTAAGGCCCTACGCTAACTTACGCGGAAGCCCGCCGCGTGCGCACGCTCTTGGGTCCCGCTCCGGACACGGGCCGCGGGCCAGCGAGTCTGCGACGGGCGCACGCCTAACTTGGCGCTGTATCCAAGAAACAAGTCCGCTCCGGTGTGCCCGCCGCGTGCGCACGGAGCGGACACCCGCCGCCCGCTGCGCGGATTAACGTCCGTCGCACGCGCCAAGCCAGTTAGCGGTGTCTATACAATTTCTTTGAGGCGGGCGTCCGTTGCGTCTAATCCGCGTAAGCTAGCGAAGGCCCTACGGGTGATTCTTTGGGTGATTAAAGTTCCAACATTCTGACTACAATATGTAGATTTTACCGGCTCTGTAAAATAAGGTATACATATTTTCAATTAACCGTGTGAACGATATTACCACAGACAAGTATAGAACTAGACGCCGCAAATGATCGTTTGTCTAAATACGTTTAGAAATAATAAACACACAAATCGATTTTGCAAAAATAATTACACGACCAATATGTACAGACGCCATGAGATATATCCTGAGCGATCAAAATATCAGGCCTACTACCGCGAAAATCGAAATTCGTAAATTTCGAGGATTTTTCTTTGTCACTCAAACGAAGGCGTCATTAAAGTGAGAGACACAAATACCCGAAATGGACGAATTTCGTTTTTCGCGGTAGGGCCGCTGAACTCGTCTCTATCGTTATGGCAATAAAGGCGTGTTCAGATATTTTTGATCGTTCCGGACGCTACGATATATCTGATGGCGACTGTACGACAGTTCATTATTTCGAGTACTTAGGGTTTGTTTTTATAGTAAACGTGGCCGAGTATGACTTATACATAATGGGACCCGAATATGTCCTTAAACTGCGGTCTGACGAACCAGCTGATTGTCAGCAGAATATCCTATTAATTGCTAATTAATATTAATTCCGGTGCAGTACACTGCGATCGCCTACCTGCCTGCCAAGAGTGGCAATAATAATTATAAGAATGTATTATTTAGACTCAAAGAGTGTAAACCCTTGAGTCTAAATACAACCCCCAAATTTGGAGAACGCCTTTGTCCAACAGTGGAAGTTTTCAGGCTGAAATGATGGCCTCTGAGGTTTTCATTGGCTGAAGTTTTCACCCTGTACAATACGCCAGTTTTATCACACCGTAAGAAAATGCACCGGGACGTATTTTTGATACAGTTCAATTTGAATGAATTCTCTATTTTTTATTTGTGTTGTATATATGCAACATGCAACTCGATATCTCCGAAAATCGTGAACCGATTTTCATTTTTTACATTTTTTTTAATATGATGTACTTTGTAATAAAATAATGAAATATATGTATGCATACTTATATTACATTACATAGCCTCGTAGTTAGCTGTATTTTACGTATCAATTGCGCAACTTGTGCAATGTAAAGAACGCTCGGTCATGGTCCTATTCCTTGTATTTAATGTTGATAAGAGATTACAGATTACAATTTGATGCTTTCCAGTTATGAATAATACAATATAATTTGAATACAAAAAATATAGGAGGTATCATTTAGATTTATCTGTTATCACAGCCATGTACAGGAAGTTAAAGTTACCAAATTTAATTTACTATATTTTTATATACATATTAACAGAAAGCTCAACGCAAAGGCTACTTTCCAAATAAGTATCAAAATTCAGGACTTTCGGGAATTTAAATAAGAAATACACAGGAACGTTAAAATCGTAAAATATTGCGCGACGCTGTGACGTGACACGAGATTAATTGAGACGAAAAACACAATATGTCCTATACTTTTGACATGCCATGGTATAAATCTGATTTTGAGATGTAGGTACCAGCGATGGCCTATCACGAACTTCGTAAGTAATTCGTAAATTCTGAGGATTTATCTCTGTTCCGCCAATCAAATCCCCGATATTTACGAATTCTAATGTTCGCTGTAGTAGCTCAGCATTGTCTACGATTTGTAATATAATTCTTAGACTAATTACACCACCAGACTAGATTAAAAGATACGTTGATATGCAACCCCCGAGATAGTTTTGCCCCAGTTCGACAGTTTTTTATAAGTTGTAATACTTATGGGTGCTTGCATGGTCTAGTTTCCTCTATGGTCGGTGGATAGTGTCGATCCCCGCGTCGGATGCACGATTAGGGCCACAAAAACCCGGTCTAGACTATGGGGTCGGTGCCCTGCGCGCGCGTCGGTCCGAAGCGTCACTTATGCCACTTAGTGCTTTTCACTTCAAAGAATGTCAAATTTAACACGTTCGCCCCCGGTACTGTTTCACTAAATCCTAATACTACGCCGATCGAAATTTTCTTATTAGAACTCCGAAATGATTGTAATTACTCCTATGCCGGCGACACAACACTTGTGTCAAAAATGATCGTAATTCGATGCGACTGGCACATGAGTAGGTAAGAACTTGATTTATGCTAGCGGCACTAGAGTACGGTAATTTTGATCACGTATGTGTGTCACTGGCATAGGAGTCTGTTTTTGATCACAGACGCTGTGTCACCGGCGTCAAATGTGTTAAGCGGTATTCGTGGCGTAATTGAAATATGACACAAACGAAATGGTTCAAAAGGACTATGGGCAGATTTGTATGGGGAGTGGACCAAAAACCAACAGAGCTGAAAGTGGTGTCATTAAATAGGTATTTACATTTATTTCATTTCATTCTATGGGCACTATGTTCAATTCCATTGCAAAACGGAGATATTTGTATTTTAGTCAGAGTAAATACTGTGATGTATAATGTCTGAACA
>JALPQI010023913.1:0-17329 GCA_025490895.1 Thaumatotibia leucotreta | reverse complement strand
CGTTTTGAAATGTATACATATTATTAGACGTGACTGTACTTACTATTGGCGCATATCAGATTTATGGAATATGGATATCGTTTAATCAAGTTAATTTCTTATTAATCGCAAAAATATCACTTACTATCGTATGATACTAGGCTTAAATTCCGACGCTAATTATAATGCAATAAATGCACGTACCTATTGCACAACACAAAATGTGAACATGAATAGTAATTTATTTACCTTTTATACCGGGTGTTTTCTATAACAAACCAACTTTTATCTATTTCTCGCACGAACAAAATCGTATTTTCGATTTACGTTGTCACCAGTCTTATTTGTTACTTTGTCACCCTACAAATATCACAGATCACAGACAGATTATAAAATACAATGCGCGGTAATATTTTTCTTTAAAAATATAATTCATAATATTTTTATTCTTAAAAAATCTATCTTTTTTAAATTGTTGAATTAATATTTTGAGCTAATTTGGAGAGTAGGTACTACTTCCGATTAAATTTATTACTCCTATTATTTGAAACACCCGGTATAATTTTGATCGAGCTGTGTCAAATTAGTAAACATCAAGTATGCTGTACGATTCGCTGTTCAAATAATATATTCATAATTTTAAAATTAAAACAATCTGTTTTAAAAATTCGTAACATACTTAATCAGAATCCGTCCAAAAACATGAATTATATGTCAATCATTACTTCGTCAAAGCTGTCCTGAAACAGCCAATTAATATCTGTAACAAGGAATTACACTTGTTGGTACTTAACTTGAATGAGGAGTACAATACCCGAATAGGCGGGTGCTGTATTCTTAAACCGTGTAAGAAACACATACATACGATGGGTGCTAAAAGAAGTAAAAAAAATTGACATGTAACATTACACAACATGTAACAGGTAATAAAGCCAAAAAATGTTTTAATGATTAATTTTTATCGTTTTTAAATACCTTATTACATTCAACATGATTTTTAAAACAGAAGTTTATCATCAATGTTATTTATATTGGCATCTTGAGTATCGAGAATCAAATCAAATTAACTAAAACGTAATGTGGCAGCATTGTGTTATACATTTGAGCCGAAACTATGGCGAATACTACGAGTAAGACAAAAAAGATCCGCCCAATAATGTCATATGTTATAATGTTTGGGATAGATTTGGTGAATTGAAGACGAGATTATTAACTATATTTTGTTTACAAAGGTGGCAGCAAAATTTATTGTAAAAATAACATTTGCAAAATATGTAAGTATGTGCTATTATGATGTATGTACATCACAAGCCTTAATTGAGCTTACCGTGGGGCTAGGTCGATTTGTGTAAGATGTCCCAAGATATTTATTTATTTATTTATGTATATCAAAATCTCTTATAATTGACCATATTACCATAGCCTTAAACCTAGCGCTTTATTTGACTACTTCGAACTCATTTACTCGTAGGGTAAAGCTGTGTTGTTTTTCCTATGTCTGTAGTTATTTATTTATATTTTACCGTTGAATATGTTTCTCAATAGTTATGGGGCACAGTTGATACACGGCGGACGTACTTACCTTCTGCAAACATGTAAACTGTTCGTGATATACATTACTTCACACAAATACATATTATGATAATCGTAGTCTTTAGCCAAAATTAAATTTTAACTGTTTCTTTTATTAATTTGCACTTAGACAATAGCCAATGCAAAGAATAATGTTTAGATACATTTAGATTGGAAGTTACACGATATAGCATTATTTGTTAAAGAAGGAATAAATATATAAGGTGTTAATTACTATTTTTAGAATCTTTAATGAAAGTAATAAAGTTACAGCAAAATGTATCGATCTTTTCAATTAATGTTATTACTATGTTTTGTTTCATTTATTGTTGTTAATTTAATTCAACCTTATTATTTTAACTTTTGCAATGTTGATAATGTCTAAATAACTTATTATTGTGATTTTACTTGAGAGCTCTTGTCATACAAGAAACGAATTGAAGTACTATAACTTCACGCATTACTCTTAATTTTCATGTGTATATTGATGAAAGTTTTAGAAAAAGACGTTTTATTTGTCAGACGTGGCTCGTCCGCGGTACACGCTGGGTGTAGTCGGGCGTTTCACGCGCGTTTCGGGCGACGAGGTGTTATTGCCGGCGATTTTCAACAGGTTGATTGTGAAACTTTAGTATGCCTTAGTAAATAACATTTGAACTGAATACTTATGTTACTTTTAAAAATGTGAATGATAGTTTCGCAATTATCCTGCCGCCCGTCGTGGTACCTACATCATCGGCGACATTAACTAGACTTCTACTTGTCCCACTCGTAAATCATTATTGGTTAGCAAACATTAATGATTACTATTTAATATTATGTAGTAGCAAAGTAACAACACGGGTTATTAGTAAAACATAGATTAAAAGTTAAGTTATTTATATTATAATTAGCGGTAAATAGTGTTGTTAACATTTGAGTGAATTTCAGTAGGGCCGGTTGCACCAAACCGTCTGTGAATCGTATTTTATTTACGCTCGCTATTGTGGCGCCTGGTGTTTATGAGGGCTTGAGGAGTGACCTCTGTCGTTGCCTGTGCTGGACTAATCAGTTAGTCGATTGTGGTTGGTACAACCGGACCTTAGAAAGCTTTATTAGTCAGGAAACTTACGAAGAGAGGACTGTTCAGGTATGTGATCATGTTGGTACTACTCTCTGTTCGTAGCGGTGTGGCGGACCCTAGTGCTAGTGCTAGATGACTTTGTTCAGTTCGCTTTCTATGTTGCTCAAACCGACATGTGACAAAGTATTTTGTTTCAGTACAAATTATTTCCTTTTTTGTTTTTAGTTCATCCTATAGAAACATATCGCAACTTGAGGCTAATTATATTCCTGTTCATTGTAATTAATATTGACTATACGTCTATTTCTGATTTCATTACCATTTAAACAAGGGCAGCTATTTTCTAGAGTCTGTAAGCTAACACCAATGGTACAATTTATGTTATTTTTACATCTTTGAGCCCACCTTATGTGATCTTAAGAACTAAGTTTACTGAAGTGTTATTTTTATATTTACGTACAACTGTACTTGCCGAAATAGTTCCAAATGCAAATACTTGAGTCCTATTATATCATAGAGAATTCTGTTCTTTTTGTTATATCATTTTTAATTTATTATTTTAGATTACGTTTAACTTAAATAATAGATTAGGCAGTTTGACTTTTTCATAAGTTTATTTCAATTTTGAATATGTATTTAGTGTCCTGAATTATATTTTGGATTAAAAATGTGTCCGTGTCTTCATCATTTGTTGGACTGATATTTTTCTCATTACTTACCTACTAGCTATACCTGACCATTGTTTAGTTTTTTTTTCTAAATTTATTTTCGATTGGTTGTATAACTTAAATTATTTCATGTCGGTTATCGCCTGGACAAGTTTTTAACATGATTGTAATCTGAGTAGTTTAACAATATTTCGATGTTCAATATCTGTATCGATGTAAAATGTGCTAAATCAGCTATGGTGTAAAGCTCAAAAACTTGTTCATGTTAGTATATCCGCTTGTGGTCGTTGCCTTTTTTAATTAAAAACTTGTGAAAAATATTTTCGTCAATCAATTAGAACAAATAAAGGTTTATATATTTTCTTCATTTGTTTTTTTTTCTAATTATAGTAGCGCACAATTAATTTTATTATGAAGCATCCGCTTTTATGTTTTAATAGAAGGTTTTATATTATTCACTGTTTTTATAAATTATTTATTAACCTTCAAACTTTATTAAGACTTACAAAATCATACCTATTATTTTCAGGACGGGCATCTCCAGATTCGGAAAATAAAGATGTGAGGTATGTTCATTCTCCGACTAGCGACGGGCACAATAAGATCCGCGTGAACCCGGCCACGCAGACGGCGGGCACGTCTGGCGACGGCGCGTACGCCGAGCAGCTCAACAACAACCAGGCGCAGCGGCCCGCCGTGCGCCGGCGCATCAGGCGCCGGGCCAACTCCGCCTCCAACGATCCCGCTGAGCAACTTACCGAGATGTCCGTCAGAGGACTCAATCTCTTTAGATACGCCTCTGTAAACGAAGGAGTTTACCAGTGCACCGAATGTGCTAAGGAAAACATACAAAAAACTTTCAAAAATAAGTATTCATTCCAGAGGCACGCTTTCCTTTACCACGAAGGGCAACAGAGAAAAGTGTTTCCTTGTCCCGTGTGTTGCAAAGAATTCTCAAGACCGGACAAGATGAAAAATCATATGAAGACAACTCACGATTGCTATGTGCCAAAAGACTGCGTGTATCCGCCGAACGCATACTTCATGTTGCCGGGGATGGAGGCGCAGCTGCCGCCGGGCATCAAGCTGGAGGCGCTGGGCGGGGCGCCGCCGCACGCGTCGCCCGACGCCGCGCACGTGTGACGCGCCGCCGCCCGCCGCCGCCGCCGCCGCGAGCGCCCCGCGCATGTCTGACGCACCGCGTCGCGGCTTGCGGTTCTGCGCCGTGCCAATACTGAGCGCATTTAATCCATCTTTTTATCTCGGCTAAGTATTAACATTGTCTATCAATCAATTCCAATTAAGTAAATTTTTGTTGCGCCTCTGAACCCAATTTTCCCATAGTTCCCTAATTCGTTTCATTATATTTGTAAGAGATTCAGAGTTCAATGGAAGTAGTTATTTATTCTATTTTTTGAGTAAAATTTTAATGTACACTTTTATACTTAAAGTGCATTACTATACTAAACGTTTTTCCAATCATACTGTTATGCATTTAATCTCTAATGTTCGTTACATAAAGTTATACTTGTTAAAAAATACGGTTGTGCAAATTATTAGTAGACAATAATTGTTTGAGGCCAGTTTCGCAATAATATAGCAAACAGCGAGTTATTGTAAAAGTTAATGTGTAAGTAAATAGCATTAAAGGGTGCTGTACAAGTCTGATTTGTGCCTTCCATGCATGCAGTTCTATATCTATTTACATTCACTGATGCGAACTTGTAATGTTCAGATCACTAGTTTAGCTCTGAAATATATAAGTACTAGGTATGATACCGTAAGACATAACCAAAGACTGTAATTAACATTTTTAACTGTTTTTACAATAGCAATTTAAATAATCGCAATCTACTTGAGTCTGAAACGAGAGTATCTCGAGATTTGCGAGTCACTGCTCCAGTCTTCAGAGACAAACACCTCAATATTTCTGTAGGTGAACACTGGACGTATATAATGTTTTATGTATACTTATACACACAAGCGTCATTAAAATAAAATTATATTCTGATCTGATATATATATGCAAAGCATGTGTATGTATCAAATACCTAATTCAGTATAAATTTACAGTTTAGGTAATGTTGGATTGTAAATGAAACTAACAGATAAAACAAAAGATGGATTATCTTTGGACTGCGAGTGCCTTGATGCCTAGAGTTATAGCGATAGATATCACTTTTGTCGGAATAGATTATAATTGTTTTATAATTATTATTCATACTCTAAATTTTTATCTTATAAAGACTTATTATATAGATGATTATTGATATGTAAATGTTTAACTATATTAGTGAGTCTACTGTTGATATAATAGCTGTAATTATGCAACTTTGCAAGAGTTATATATTTTCAGATTTATCCATTAAATACCGACCTGAGTAGTTAGGTAGGTACACAAGTAAATTGATAATAGTGCCATAGCACAAATGATAAATGTTGTATATTAGGAATGTTTCCAATTCTTATGAGTATTTCCTTGTAACGTTTAGTAAGGTAGATAGGACCGAGGCGCGCCCCGCGCCGCCCGGGCGACAATCAGCAGTTCTTCCATTAATAAGGAAAATAAAGCTAATGTTAATGTTAAAATAATAATGTTACGACTAATCTCCATTTTAATTTTAAGTTCTTGTTTTGAAAATATGACTAAAGTATGAGCGATTATTAGTTAGGAACCAGAATTTTAAATTGATTAATATTGTATACTTTTAATATGTTAGTTACAAATTGAGTTTTTGTATTTTAATAATTAGCGCACAAGTTTAATATAGTTTATGTTAAGTTTATCTTAGAGTTTGATAGGTCACGTTCTTGTATATAATTAATGGTATATTTACTTGCAGTAGTTTAATTATCACCAAGAGGTATTAAAAGCGCTCGCGCCTGAGACTGCGCGCTGCGCGCAACACCGCTGCGCCGTGCAACACTAATTTCGACTTTTTAATTCTTCTCGTTATCTTCATTATTTTAATTTCGTTTTAATTTTGCCACTACACATAATGTATTTTTGGTTAATCTAACTTCCTAAAATATGTATATTTTTCTCAAACATGCAATATATACCATGATGATGGATGCTGGTTCGATGACTGGACTTTATATATAATGGAATTTTATACTACTTTGCAGGCCTAGGTCTGATAAAACAAAACATGATGCGTAAATTGTAATTTATTTGTAATATTGTAACAAAAAAATTTATTAGTTACCTAATTGTTCGTACTGTGAAATTAACTTCTGATTTTTTTTATTTCATTGCAAGTTTGAGAAAAGCACTATACTTGCCTCGCCTGGAAACAATACTTAGCAAACTGTATCTTTATTAGACCTCGTTACGCTCGTCCAAATATATCTACGGAGCCTGCTATGTTTGGTTTCCCGGTGTTATGTACTATTTTCCGTGTGGTGGACTGTTACTTTCTTTTCTTCTTTTGTAGTATTTTATTTTGTGATATTAGTGCTAACTAAGTTAGCTTTCCTGTTCATTGTTGAGTTATTATATTATTTCTTATCTTTCACCTTACACATGCTGCAAGGCAGCGAACATTTAGAATTCGATAAAACATTAATGAGAATTTGATAGTACCTAAGTATTACAAAACTAATGATTTGACGAATATTATGACATTTCTATAAATTAGGTATGCTTCTATTAAAGAATTAGTGAGTAGTTAGTGGTAGACTGTGAAGCAAATAGGACACTTAGTGATCGAACGTCTAATCTTGCTTAAAAGACATCACCATCAAATTAGGTATTCTATTATGAAATCTACTTAAATACTTTAAAATACCTACGCTTCCCCTTTACAATTATTATTCCCTTTATAATTATTGATCCCTTATAAATTTAAACAAAATATAAATAAATTGACATTTCGGTATAACATTACCACATTTACAACGTAAGCATATAACGATTTATTAAAATATTAATAATTAACAATTCAAAAAGTAAGGAAAATCGTTGATATTGTATTAAGAAGATACACTACACTAACAGTGCATTACTCGTACTTACCTACTTTAATAACTTAAGTAAGTAAGTACGTGCTTGTGAAGATCTGTTTATGAGCATTGTAAAATTGATATCTGTACTTTTACCACCTATCCCTAAAGAAAGCTTTGTATTTCTCAGTATAATGTGTAGGTAGTGCCTATAGGTATTTAGTTACAAAATGAAGATCGTCGGTGAAAGTTATTTTTTACAACTGAAGTGCAATTTATATTAGAGTGTTGATTTGTTTTCTATATTCTATTGATTTTAGTTTACTAGTGTGCTGATCAGAATATTAACAATAAGTATAATGATTTGACCGCTTGTTCAGAATGTGCAACGTATATAAATAAAACAGAATTTATCTTCTCCCTAATTTTACTCACAAATGTTTATGAAAAATATCTATTAAGTATAGATACCCTAACCTTTTAAAAAAGGATTTCTTTTGTATTAATTTTAATTTTATCAAATTATAATTTGGGCCATATCCTAATAGGGGAAACCATAATGTATACCTACAAGGTAAAATTTTACCAATTTTAAGTCAGTTAATAACACCCGTCTCGTCTCTAAAATTATGAGTATGTTATATGGCTTGGTCATATAACATACTCGTTTTCTAAAAGTAATCTCCATGAGAATGATTACACCCGATTCCGAACCCGATCACACCTTTAAATACATAATTCTAACAGTTCTATCGATACCAACCGCCTTAGCTGTATCCGGTATATTTAAATAGATACTTAGGTAGGTGAATCTAATAGTAATCGTTCTAAAACTTCAAAGCTTTAACGATTAAAACTGATGTAAATTAAACAAATGTTTATTTTATTGTAACACAAAATCTAAAATAGTTTTTTAATTAGGTACACTTTAAAAATATAACTACCTTACCATCGCGATCGCGTTATCATATAAGTAACGCGAATACATGTAACACTACAAGTAATCCAAATAAAATATAAACATTATAACTTGTTTTATTATTCCTTTATAAATGTATGTTGTTATTGAATATAGATGTTTCCTATACAGTGTGATTAGTCCAAATGGGTCGGTGGTGAGAAAAGATTGAATTTAGTGAACAGAAACATAACAGTACCTAATAGATTTTTACTTTAGTACCTAACTTACATTTTTATTTACAAATATTGTTTCTTTATATTTTATGCGCTTTTATTCATGATATCTTTTGCCATTATTGTTTTATTACATTCTGTTGACATAGTAGGTATAGCCAAGAAAAAAAGTGGTTTAGCGCTTTTCGACTCTATTCAGTGATGATAAATTACTAAAGAAGAAGATTTACTAAACTCCTAAATCGAAATAAAATATGGTTCTACCTATAATATAGTTATGTTTAGGGCACCATTCATGGCACGATAAATTGCTTCGATTGATTGGACGAAAATCGTCGATCGCTTTAATATTGCCAAACATACACGAAGCAATATAGATCGCTACGATCTATCATCTCGACTGTTCTCAATTTTCTTTTTGACTTTATCTGTATCAGCAGTATTATCTATTGTATCTTTATGTTTTATTTTCCATAAAGGTTCTTGTTCCTTCAATAGTTCAATAAATTCAATTAAATTATCAGTGCTCCAAGTAGTCATTCTTTATGTCGAGGGTAGGTACCTACACGAACACGTACCAAGGGATGCAGTGCGTGCGGTTCCGCGTCAAGAATGAGACTAAAATCGAATCGTTGATCGCAAAGTACCACAAAATCGATCCATCGTTACGATATTCATGATTGCATGGATTTTTGTTGCGATGTCCGATATCGTCTTCGATCAAGTAAATCGTTAGCAATATTGAAATACATTATCGATTGGTCGTTTCGATCGGTTTGTAAGGATGGATCGCACAGATGAATCTTACCATGTATGGGCCATGTAAAAATGGCCTCCGTTTTGATTTTCTTAAAAATCCCCCCCTGTCTATCCCACCTCGTTCGAGCCTCTAAAAATCGGTGGGTCTGACGTCAAAATCATGGAAAGTAGCCACCATATTCATTTGTTTTATCTATACTTGTTGAAAATCTATATCTGAGGTCTCCGATAGGTCCTTCGATGTGGGTCTGAGGTCAAAATGATGGAACTGCCAACTTCCGTAATTTTAACCCTAACGACCTATATTGAATTACCTATAGTCAGATTGAGCAATTTAAAAGAAAACCTATTTATTCTACCTAGAATCATTACAGAATTTTTAATCTGGGACATTTTTGAAGTGTTTGGTAAGCATTCTATTATCTTATCATTAAATATTATCTTATAAAAAGTGCAAAACTAGCATAGTTTAAAAAGTACAAAATTAAACCCAAAAAGAACTTTAACTGGCTGTGTCAAAACTTTCTTCGAGACTAAACGATCTTAACATAATTATACTGAAACTTTACTCAGAATGCATCGATTACAGATTTCCAGTTCACTTACGACGAACATGGCGACAGCAATGGCATGCCGGTTATAACCCTAGAAGTAATGTCGGATTGCTCCAACATCGAGCTTTGTCCGGACGGAAATTCGAGCGACACACCGTCCAGCGCGGCAGAACCCGATACGCAAGATCCTACCGTACAATTTTTAACTATTAAAAAATATCAACCCGAAGATATTTCTGATAATGAAAATTTTGATGAAAGGGAAGAATCTAATGAAAACTCAAAGACAAGAAACGAGCTACTGGAGTACATGACTAGGCACGATGGCAGCGTCGTATGCAAATTGTGTGGCGAGATCCTGCAGAGTCGGACACATTGGTACAGACACAAGTACAAAAGACATGTCATCCAGCCTTTGAATCCAGCGCCACTATTCCAGTGTGAACAATGTCTAGTATTTTTTAAAAGCAGGAAAGGTAATTATCTTTTTTCTTAACTACCTATGTTTAATTTGTGTAAAGATCCCTAGTCTATACAAGTTACATACACAAATGAAATCCCTGTAACTTATGGCCGTTAATGCCAGAAGTTCTAACGTTATGTTTTTCTGCACTTATTCCGTAATATTTTACTGATACGTATACGTCGATAGCAAATATTTATATACATATATTTTTTATTTTCTACACTTACAATCCAATCAAACCTAAGACACTAGCGTCCCTAACTTATTATTTTAGTACGTAGGTACAGTCCGGCTTAAATTCGAACTGACCTACAGTCTTAAATTGTTATTTCAGGTTACATCGGGCACCTATCGAGCAGACATAGTGAGATATTAACAGACCCGAGTCCCATCATAACGAGAACGCTACCAGAGGTAGCGGAGAAGCTCCCGATCTTCCCAGTGGAAGTAAAGCACGAACCAGACACCGAGCCGACCTCGCCGGCCCCGGCCGCCCAGTCCGCGCCGCAGGCACCCACCGCTCCGACTTACCAAGCACCTGTTAAACATGCACCGGCAAAAGCTGAATCGAAAAAATCAAATAAAGGTAGCAAAGGTAAGTTCTATTCTACACTTATTTAACGAGATGTCGTTAGGTGCCGTGGAAGTGCACAAATTCATTGTGAGATGATCAGAAGGCAGATTTATGACTTACGTGTGCTCGAATTTGTACACTCTTTCGGCATCTTTCAAAAACAATGATAACAATTTTGTTTTAATTTATGCGATACTTATTTATAAACGAAGGAGTGTTTTGTTCTATAATCTCGTAACACTCAAATATTGCTCTCGAAAAATTTCAAAACTATTTTTTTGTCATTGTTTGTACTACTGATTTATAGCTTTATTAAGGACTCTAATCTTAAAAATCGTCACCGATTAGGTAACACGACAAAAAAAAATGTGACAATCGTGCCAGGGATGTATATAACTATAGGTCCCTCAAGTACCTACTTTACTTTAGTAGGATAAAGTAGATGTTCTACAATAACATTTTTTTTAAAGCAGTACATAGGTACCTTTGTAAGTTTGCAATTATTACACGGCAGAAACGTAATGGTTCCTTGGGACCCAATCAATTTATTTTTACAAACTATATTGTTAGTACTACTACCTATTCATCTTAGGTGTAGATGGGCCATGCAAATAAAAACATTACTGAATTGATTTTTTAGACAATCGGAATAAAGAAGATTGGGAAGAGAAGCGGTATCGAGAGGAAAAATTGGTCGCAGACATCATAGACCGCGTCAAGAGAGAATGTGAAGCGCAAGGAGGAAACAGCGGGGCCCGGCGCGGGTACACGCGACGCACCACCGTCATGCACACGTAGCGCATGCGCGCGGGGCCTGGCCGGCAGCTGCCGATGACCTGAGGGGTCCGCTCCATAGCGGTGACCGGCGACGTCAGTTGCGATCGAATTATGTAGGTAGCGTCGTTGTCAAATTCGAAGGAATCCACATTAACGCAAATCGCCGTGCAACTATATGAGTAGAATCCAAAAAAGTAAATAAATATGGCTGACTTTCCATAGCAATTCACGTCTTTGTTACATTTCGTGAAACACGTTGGCAGATATTTATTTTTACGATAGTAAAATAACACTTATAAATATCAATAATTTTAACTATATGTATGTGAACTCAAGGTTTTAAGTTGGTGATAAAACCAAGATTGTGTTCTAATAGTGGGTGAAATGCAAGAAATGCAAATTTTTGTGTTTGTTTAAATTTTTGTGGGACTCTACTGAAGAATGGTAGGACGTCATTTTTTTACGTGTCTAGTTCCTTCAACTTTGACTGGTGGTTTGACTGGACATTAAATTTGATCGCTTAGAACGAAATACGTACTTAAACTAAAGCGTATTCATCTTTACTTATCTTACTCATGTCATGAACAAGTTTCTATTCTACCCTCAAAGTGCCTATTTCCTGCCGTTAACAGCTCTGGGCTTGATTATGAAAAACTTTCCTTTGTACTGCCCCTGCTCTCCAGAATTCGGCAAATGTGGAGGTTTTGCTTACGGAAAAAAGTGTATTTGAAGGTTAGAAACTTGTTTAAAATAAGTAAGTATCTAAGGATGAATAGGCTGTACCCAACTATTATAGGTATGTACATTGTACATACAAAACATAAACGAGAGCTAGGATCTAATCTGACCATGTACGAATGTAATTTTCCAATCGCAAAAGTGAGACGCAGGTAGAATAAGAATCTGCGACGTTGCTCGTTGCTAAGTAACACGCAACGTTGTATGTAAAGAGCAAACCATGACTAAATAATCATTGTGTCCACGCCTAAATTTTATTTCCATTTTATGTAGTGTTATTAAAAACCATCAGATAAGGCACTATTAGGATTTTAGTCAACCTGACCTGATACAACAGTTTCTAACTTTGTTGTGCTTATGTACTGACATGATAATTGAAAAATATTTGACTATTTTTAAATCGCGGACACTGAAATATTAATTCAATTCGGTCAATGTGCAATGTGTCACCATCAGATATACCTGAGCGGCCAGGGTGCTCACATATATCTGAGAAGGCAACTATTGTCATTTCATGGTCATGGCGTTACATTGCATGTCCAGTTATTATAGAGCATCGTGGCCGCACATATATAATATGGATATATCTTTAATTTGTAACAAACGACGGTAAATATCAAACAAGACTGCAAGTATTTTAACTATATCTATGCCCAGTTACGTTTCTTTGACTATTCCTGTGTAGAGTAAGTACATATTCAATTGTTTACATGTGTAGATACATAGTATGTGGACTCCTTAGTCCTTATGCGACTAATAATAACCCAAAGACATGATACATGATGATACATGTTATTAGGCCTACTGCGATGCATTCGTAGTGATTACTAACTTTATGCTTTTTTTTGTATAGTGTAAGAAATATGTGCCAATATATTTGCTGTTGAAATGAAGGTGCCAAAAACATGTCCAGATTGTAAATATTTTAGTGCGTATATATAGTATAGTATGTACCTAACCTCGGGATCTCTCGACTAGTTCAATATACCGAATGATCAATCCAAAAGGGTCAGTGGGCAGAAATCTAAAACTACATATAACAGATCTATAAAGCTTGCTCATAAGAACCAAGTCTGTCTGTACCTACAATCAGAGTTAAATTGATATACTGCTTTAGTCAAGCAGGTAAATAATATAGTCGATTGTTTGACAAGGGTCTTATCTGAAGCAAGCATTGTTACTTACCTAACAGTTGTACCACGAGACAGAACAGTTTTTTTTAAGTGAGAGATCATTGTTTGATTTATAGGTAATATTGTATAAGTTAGACACTAGTTTTTCGCTTTCACTGTGAGAAAATAAAATGTAGATAGGTACTTACCTATTATTTATTAACAATCCAGGTGGCTCATGATGGTCCCATTTTTACCGTTTATCGTAGGTATTACCTACGCGTCCGCGTTGCACAAATGAGGCCTAATATTGGACAAGATTAAAATTGGTGTCTCTCGGTGAACTCTTAATTGTTACATTACATGCTAACTAACGTGTGGTAGATAATATTTATAATTTAATAATATTTAAATATGCGTTGACTATTTTATAATTATATGTTGTGACAATGCTCAAAAACTTAATCGAGGTAGGAGTCATTATTTATATAATTTTATTGAATAGATACATAATAGATATATACGTAACTAAGTCATATAATATCACCTATAGTTAAAAGTTGCCATCTATGACTTGACTTCCCCTTCACATAAAACTTCACTATGTACTCGTATTCAACCTGCGTTCAGTTTAAATTACTATTTGTTAGGTATGGGTAGGTAATTTATATTTTATGAACACACACCAATCTTTCCACCTCGGTATTTATACCTATATGTATCTTCCAAAGCTGACTGTATAATGTAGGTACCTACTTTTTTTTAAATAATACTATCATAATAATCCTAACGGCGATAATTAAAAAGATGTACTTATTGAATTACGAATATGTATGCACTTAAATGTGTATAACAAATGTGCCAATGCCAAGTAGCTATACATTACATTAAGTGGGCAGAGTGAGAGATATTGTAAATGAAGATAATTAAAAATTATATATCAGTGGTAGATATTCATGCCCCCTGCTACCAACAGTATGTGTAGTAATTATAATATGTGGAGCCATGTTCGATTGATATCGACCTCTGATGTACAAGTTACCTAAGTATATTGCCAATTTGTTGCGTTGTATATACAAAACTTTACGACACTACATTTCTTGCTGACCCATTTACCTGTGACCTGTAACCTGGATAACGTAGCGTGGGTCACAGTGGATCATTTTTTGTTACAAGAGCTGTTATGTTAATAGTAGGTACTACTTTACTTTTAATTTAATTCTTGAGTAATATAGAAAAGTGAAAATTTACAATGTACCTAGTGTACCTACCAATTTTAAGAATAAAAATCCACAAACTTTTAAAACGCGTTGTAATATTAAAATCATCACCTCCGCAATCATCACGTCAGCCGAGATTAATATAGAAATATAGAAAATAACTAATGATTTCCTAAAAGCCCATAACATAATTATTAATTTTGGAAAATGATCCAAAAGTAACTTTTCCTAACTAGTGCGGAAAAGTAAACTTCGCGTGCGTAAATTTCTCTTTTTAAGGCACTTGTTATGAAAAAAGTCGTTCGATACACGTGTAAAAACTTAGTTTTACACGTGTATCGAGTAGTTAGTAAAACATTTTTTTTGCACTTGTATCGAAATGTGCTTTTACGGCCAGTCTCACTCGTAATAGTCAGTAAGACTCGCAATAATGGACATGAGCATGACCCACCACTCATGAATTGTTTGTTTTAAGGCTGAGATGAGATGACACGTGTTGACACGAAGTTGTATTAATGCGACAATGTTCTAGGCGTTCATCCTAGCAATTATGAACAATATATACCTACCTACGTACCAACAAAGTTATTGGAAGAAATTCACTATGCCCTGTGATTCATGGAGACCCACTCTCCTCCAACCGACATGAATTATCATCAAACTATTAAACGAAATAAATGATGTCCTTAGGAACCCCAAGTACTTTTTAATACATACCTAAATGTTCTAGCAAAATAAGTGCCAAATTAATTTTAAACAGACAGATATATTTTTATATAAGTAGCGCGCCAATTGCCAACCAAACTATAAGCAAAAAATTAAGTGATTAATTTAAACCTCTTAATAATATAATAGAATACTAAGATTCTGCCCTCCCGTCATTATTTAAATGAATAAATCGATGTAAATTAAATTTAAGAATGAGAATGAGACTGTATTACAATACACATAGCAGAGGAAATATGAATGCAAATAAATGTTATGTTATGTAGATAAGTATCTTCATGTCCTAGAGTAAGACAATGAACTGCGAGCCAGCGACATACTCGTATTTTTATGACTTATAAAATTGTAAGTCGAGTCCAGCAGTCAGGTCAACAAATGTCGATGTTATTCTTAGACGGCTTGTGTGTTCTTTGCTGGATAGTTATAGCTGGAACATTGCATGGACACTTTTACAAACTCAGTCCATGTATTTTGCGTGGTGCAGATTGTTTAAGCTGTGGTAGGTATTACTGTTTAGGCTTGATTTCCTCCTACAGCGACGTTGCAGAGAGCCCGCGGCAGAAACGAAGACGCCATCACGGTCGCTGTGCGCGCTGTGTCTACAGAATATTGTGTTCACAGAATACAGAATTACTTACTTATTCATTTCATACACAATGTTCTGTGATTGCGTTACTTCCACATAGGGCTTGCTATTTGAAACAATATTCGAATAGTTTTAAGATTCACATAAAATGTTTAAATGGTGGGAAAAACTTCTGCATATTAACGTCAAATATTTCAATATTATATGTTATCCTGCAGTAATCGGTAGACATAACAAGAGATTTTTACCTTGTAGGTATATCCTAATTGCCTGGGTCGCGTTTTATAAAGTTACAATTTACAATTTCGCTGTTTGCCTCTCTTTCTAGCCAATATGTGCGTGCGTTAGAGAGGCAAACAGCGAAATTGTAAATTGTAACTTGCTGTAGCTAAAGTGTCTAAATTGTATTTTTTGCATAAAAAAAAGTTTTGTAAACGTCTTGCCGTATTTTGCGAATACATCAATGGACCAAATACTAGATTTCGAATTGGAAGCCCTATTTCAGGAGTTAGGCATCAGCGACAGATAAATAAATATATTAAAAATCTTACATAAAACGAACTAATCACACGGTAAGTTCAAATAAGGCTATACAGGGCGTGCCATGACAATGGGACACGAAGAGAAAGTACCTTAAATATTCTAGAGAGGTTACTTTGCTTAAAGAAGCGCTTATGTATTTTAAAGGCAATTAAAACTGCATTCAAAGTTTTACAAAAAAATACTTGCTTCACCCAGAAATCGAACCAATTTTATTACAATACTTTTCGAATTTGGAACCAAACAGTTTTGGATACTCTTTTAGTTTTAAATACTTTTCTTATGCAAAAAATGCTATTTTCAATCCATTCTTTCGAATGACATCATAAAATTACAAAAGTAAAATTTCATATTAAAGTAGTTTCGATGCTTAGAATTAAATAGATTTTTGGAATTTTTATGTAAGTTGTTTAATTTTCAAAATAAAATAAAGTCTTCTGTCAGTGAAATACTTAACTACGATTTTTAAATGCTTTCCCTTCATGTCCCTTAATCTTGGGACACGCGGTGTAACAGTGACAACAACCATGATATAGAAAGAAATATTTGCGATAACCCAAAAATGAAAGCCCTCGCTAGGATTCGAACCGGGTGTTTCCAGTTCCCTAAGCAGGGGCTTGTAGTGACAAACTAGGCTACGGAGAGTACGGAGACTGACATAACTGAACTGACGATGTTAGCGTAGGAAGAAATCAAGCTTTAGACAAGCACCCACGTGATGTTGTTATGGTTTAGGTATGTGTATTATACCGTAATTTCTATAATTGTTAGTTATTAAAATAATACCTAATACTCAGTAGCTCATTGTTGTAATAATTTATATTCTCAGTATCAAAAATGTTTAATTCTAATATTAACTATGAACCAGGTGGTATTACTGGTATTGTACTAAGTTTTTAAAATACGCACCTGTTTA
>JALPQI010023912.1:0-11788 GCA_025490895.1 Thaumatotibia leucotreta | reverse complement strand
GTCACGAATTGTCACGTCACGAATTCACGAAGGTAGAAGTTAGAAGGTAAAGGATATTTTAGGGTTTACTCGACATGTAATGCTCACGCTCGCACTGACATATTGGAGCGAGCGCGATGGCCTGCTTTACGTATCGAGTAAATCTAACGTTACCGATACTTGCAAAGTCATGGTACGCTTACGGGTTAATTTTGACTTCCACGCGTCTTCATGAGTTTTCGTCGTCCATAGTATTTTGTTACGCGTAGAACTATGAACTTCTAGATTTGCTTAAAGAACTAAGAGCAAAAACCAAGATGTTCTAATATATTACCCAAGGTGATTTTTGATTTTCGTAGTCTTAGGTCAATACTGAAAATCTCCCAGGAACTCACCAGTAACACCCTGTTCACACTAGCGATTCATTTGGACGATTTCTATATAAAGTTGCACGCGGCGATATCGCCGCGTGCAATTTTTGTATAGAAATCGCTTTTAAATCGCCCAAGTGAATCGCTACTGTGAACAAGCAGTAAGATACAAGTTGAAAGGAAACCAAGTGGGCCATGACCAATTCGGTGAATTATACAGGCCCGCTCCACTCAATAAGGTCAGTGAAGTGGTTCATACTAGCTAGAAACCGGAACATAAAGTTGAAACACTGCCGTATCGATGCAAGGAAGATGATGTACGTAGGAGACAAAGGCTGGGCACTTTAGTTTCAATATAAAGTATCCGGGTCCTATATTTGTATACAAAAAAATCTGGCTAAAAAAACCTATTGAAAAATGGAATTCTTTAACGGCACATGGTAATTTTTATGATGATAAAAAATTATCATCTGCCGTATAAGTTGGGCTCCTTTAAACGAAGTGTGAAGAAGCATCGCTAGATGCTTCTTCACGCTTCGTTCTAGCGGGCCAGCAGGGCGGTGGCAACTGACAGGTTACTGCTGGTCTCCTGTTCGTTGCCGCCGCGATTTGGGCTCCATTTTTCACTTACAATCAGGTGGAGTGAAGTCACTTTGTTGTGCATATAATTATATAAAAAAATAGGGCCATGCCAAAAAAATTTTTGGTTCCGTAGTAGCTCCGATTAACTTGGATTCGACATATGCTCGAGAAATCCACCAGATTGCATTGATGACATACCTAATGACGAAGTGACAAAAAGCACTAAGCTGCGAACGTTGGTATTTTGGATTCCCATCTTGGCTCCCGTTGGATTTGTTCATTTTCGTCAACCATTATTATTTGAGATTTTACCAGAGTTAAATGTACTTGTATTATGAATTAATCTCGCCAACTTTTCGGCATAGTAATAATAATAACTTGTATACCTACATTATCTTTCTTCCCCGGGTGTTACCCGTCCAGTTTTATTATCTCTTTTAGCGAAGAAACTCCGCTTAAGCATTTTTATTGCTGCATAAAAGCAGAGTAAAATTGTTAGGATTAAATGCAGCTTAGGACTTTGTTGCACAATTTCATTTTATCAAGACGTGCTGAGTTGACGACTTTACATCTTATAAGATTAAAAACTGGTCAAGAGCATGTCGGGCCATTCTTAGTGTAGGGTTCCGTAGTTATTCATAAACGCCTGGGCCTATGAATATTCATATAGAACGTCAGCCTCCATAGCCTAGTTGGTAGTGACCCTGCCGACGAAGCTGGAGGTTCCGGGTTCGAATCCCGGCGAGGGCATTATTTGTGTATTTATTTATTACAAATAGTTGTTCCTTGGTCATGGCTGTCTATGTATTTAAGTATTTATATGTATCTATTATATATATAGTCGCGTACCCACATCACAAGCCTTAATTGAGCTTACCGTGGGACTAGGTCGATTTGTGTAAGATGTTCCAAGATATTTATTGATTATTATTTATTTATTTAGAACCATGGATCAAAGACCAGTGAAAGAGGGTGAAATTTTCTTATAATTCTACATTATATTCTATATAATGCTATTTTTCCTCCGGCTATCTAAATATGAATGAAAATTAAACTGTCCGAACAGGAGATATATTATTATAAAATGTATCTTTGTTTGTTTGTATGGAACGCTTGTACTATATGATCTATCTATGACCTTGAAATCTCGCTTCATCTTGTAGTTGAAGAGATCTGTGTCAGCAGTGTCAGCACTAATCCAAGACGGAGCAGCATGCAAAGACATGTTTAATAATGTAGGCGACCGCCTAACCCCGTTCCGGGTTATACCTCTAAAACGTCGCATGTAATAGAAAACCCTACGCTCTTACGACCTTTTGTTTTCGTGAAAGTCTCGGGAATTATACTTTGTTTTAAAACGTCATATCTCCATTAGAATCTTAGAGTGTTACGACGTTTGGTTTTGTAGGGGAAAGCTTTAGGCTGGCTACTCGATTATGCACTTCTTATCAATTGATTTAAGGAAATAATAATAGAAAAATGTGTCTCTTTTGAATGTCACGTCTCATATTTCCGTATTTGGTGATAACGTGTTTTTCCTGTTAAAGCCAGATTTCCGCAGTTTGCAAAAAGTGCATGTGAAATGCCCCTGGAAAACTGATCTGACACACGCTGAATTCTTACTCGTTTCTCTCGTCGTCAAACCTATCTGTTGACTCTAGACTCTGACAGGGAAAAGTAGTTAACTACAAATTAAAAACGGATTTATAATTGAGACCTAGGCTCTCGGAAATATCGCGCGTAGTGACTACGGAACTTTAACCGTTTAATTATATTTGAAGGATTTGTCTCAAGACAGTTTAAATTCATCATGATTTCAGCCATAAGACGTCCACTACTGAACATAGGCCTCGCCTTTGGTCCCCACATACACCGGTTCAAAGCGATCTGCATCCAGCGCCTTCGGGCGATCTTCATAAGATCTACTGACCATCTTGTGGGTGGATGTCCTACACTGCGTTTTCCAAATCATGGTCTCCACACGAGCACTTTTCGGCCCCATCGGTCATCTGCTCTGTGTGCATTGTGGCCTGCTGAAGTGCTCATTGCTACTTCAGCTTGCTAATCCGAAGGGCTATGTCGGTGACTTTTGTTCGTCTACGGGTCTCCTCATTTCTGATTCGATCACGTAGAGAAACCCCGAGCATAGCCCTCTCCATAGTCAAAATCAAACTATTCTTTATTCAAGTAAGCTTATTAATAAGCATTTTCGAATCGTCTGATATTATCAAGGGAGAGAGAGAAAAAAAATCTACTGCTGGTTCTAAACCTACACCGTTTCTGAGAAGAACCAGTAAGAGACTCGGGTGGACTTATTTTTTCAACACAGCATAATAATACATCTTATTAAAATGACATGCATTAAAGAATTTATTTACATAGCTCGGTAAGTCGTCGGTAGTTTAAATTCGATCAAACAAATTAATATTATATTACATTGAAAGACAGCTTTTAAATATACCAGTCTCTGATCTGTCTAGCTACTAGAAGTACAAATTCATATCGGATAAAGATGCAAGCGGGCAATATGGAAATGGACTTATACTAAACCTGGAGATAAAAATATCTATGAAGGTAGAAAAATGGGTCACTAAAGATTTGTGCCGTCGAAAGTATTATATGTACAGTCGCCATTATATTATACATATATCGGAGCAGGCTTACTAGAGCATTTCTTTTTAAATTGCCCATTTGAAAATTGACAATTGAATTTATTGATAAATTTTGGGTTATTTATACTCAGAATCACGAGCTCTTTACGGTTACATAAGAAAAAAAGCATCCCAAAATTTCAATACATTTTCCAGATTTCCTTTTTTGTTACCACCAAATAAAGTGTATGGAAAATAGTAACGAAATAGGACAACTTAAAAAGAAATGCGTTGCAAGATTTTTTTTACGTGTTTGGCACATTAATGGACATATAAAAACAGAAGATAGGCTAGGTCATTAGCTAAAATGCGAACTATCAAAAACTGTTCCTTTCATTTTTATCATAATCGTAAACGTGATCCAAACGTACAAACCTTTTGAGTAAAGCTCACCTCGGTCTCCCTAAACCATGTCGCGAATAGTGACATAAATCTTAAATGCCCACACTTTGCGCTATTTGCTCCTCAAATCCCTACATGTCCTACTAGCAACGTCTTGTCGGCTTATTGTCGCTCATAAATAATGCACTCAGGATGCTATTACCGAGATGCCGATCGAGTTAAAACTTGACGTAAGGAGCTTACAGTTTGTGTTTTAAAATAGCTCGCTTTTTCAGGTGAGTTTGAAGAGGAAAATAAGGATGTTTTCTATAACTGACAGTATTAGTCCGTGGGCTACTCGGTCAGAAATTAGAAAACGGTATAATTTGGGGGTACCAAGTGTCCTTTTTACAGTAGTTAGACATATTCATAAGGATGTTAAAAAAGTATGATAGACATCTGAAAGTGGTAGCTAATAGGCATACGGGCTATTTCAAGATTTCCGTTGTATGACAGGTATGGTTAAAATTAGGAGGTACAAATTTTCCTTTTCACGGCTGTTAGGTAAGCTTATAAAAACGTCAAAAATGCAAGATTGTCATTTATAAGTGCTACCTAACAAAAATGGGGGCCAATCAAAGATGGTGGATCTCAAGTTTTACAAAATCAAGTATATCTCGAGAACTATTAAATATATCTAATTACTCTCTTGAACAAAATTAAAGGCATATCTGTAAGCTTCATATTTTGCATATACACCATATTGCTAAAACCAACCAATAATTAATTATGACCAAATTTATGAAAATTTCGTGATTTTGATTTTTTTTGTGTCGTGTTTTTACATAGTAGTCATGACGCTAGAAAAATTAAATATTTTTTTAAAGATAGTGTATTTAATAAGCTTTAATTTGATGTATATAACTTGTTGGCGGTATTAAAAAAAAGACCCATAAAAAATATTTAAATGAATTGTAGTCATAATCCACCGTATACTTAGTGATTTAAGAGGCGATTTTTTTTATATTTTTCAATCTTGGTTATTTGAAATAAGCACTATTATTTACGAGTGGCACTTCCATCGCCTCTTAAATCATTAAGTATACGGTGGATTATGACTACAATTCATTTAAATATTTTTTATGGGCCTTTTTTTTAATACCGCCAACAAGTTATATACATCAAATTAAAGCTTATTAAATACACTATCTTTAAAAAAATATTTAATTTTTCTAGCGTCATGACTACTACGTAAAAATACGACACAAAAAAAATCAAAATCACGAAATTTTCATAAATTTGGTCATAATTAATTATTGGTTGGTTTTAGCAATATGGTGTATATGCAAAATATGAAGCTTACAGATATGCCTTTAATTTTGTTCAAGAGAGTAATTAGATATATTTAACAGTTCTCGAGATATACTTGATTTTGTAAAACTTGAGATCCACCATCTTTGATTGGCCCCCATTTTTGTTAGGTAGCACTTATAAATGGCAATCTTGCATTTTTGACGTTTTTATAAGCTTACCTAACAGCCATGAAAAGGAAAATTTGTACCTGTCATACAACGGAAATCTTGAAATAGCCCGTATGCCTATTAGCTACCACTTTGAGATGTCTATCATACTTTTTTAACATCCTTATGAATATGTCTAACTACTGTAAAAAGGACACTTGGTACCCCCAAATTATACCGTTTTCTAATTTCTGACCGAGTAGCCCACGGACTATATGAAGTACATTTCTCGAAAACGAGCAAAAAAAAATCATGTTTTGATATTTTGCTGTTTACTTATTAGTACATTGTGCATCAAGGGAGGTAAGTACGGAATTACTAACGAGAGTGTTAGAAGCCCGACGCCGTCAGGCGGAGGACTTTTATGACTCGAGTTAGTATTCCGCTTACCGACCGTGATGCATACAATGTTTTTCATCACACTTGCCTACAAAAAAATAACTTTTAAGACATAACATTATTAAATGACTTACTGACATTTCTATTACTCCCTAGGGAATTTCACTTTTCTATTACTCCCGCTGCGCGCGCAAGCAATGGCGCGCTTAGACAGCAAGTGTGATGAAAAATTATATACTTTACTTATAAATCTCGTTCTGGAAATCTGAAGACATCGTTAATTTTATAGCTATTTTGGTGCAGCATAGTAGATATATAATGGTGTTTTTAATGAGAATTTTCTAGTGAGGATGACCAGTTAAGGTTAATATTACTGATATTAACCCTAATTAACTACCACAGCTAGAATTCAGAATATAGATGCTCAACAGAATAATGCTGTTCACCTCTGTCACCTTAAACCGCGTCGCAAATTGTGACATCAATCTTAAATATCCACTTTGCGCTATTTGCTCCTCAAATCGTCGTCTTGCCCGCGTATTCTTGCTCATAAATAATGCACTCAAGATGTTATATTGTCTGTTTAAAACAATTTTTTGAACAGTAATCTAAAGGGTTTAAAAAATTTTATTGTTGGAGGTTTTAAAATTGTGGCTATATTTGAATTTGCTGTACCTACTTTGCTATGACAAATAATCTCTTACTCTTATATTATGTAGATTATGCTAGTTAAATAAAAACGAAACATTGTCAACATATTTTTCTAAAGCTGCATCTTTTATATCTATGAAGAAATGTACACTTATTTTCTCCCTGCCAACTAAATCCTCACATGTCCTACTTGCGAGTCTTCAGCTTTCTGCGCTCTCATAAATAATGCACTTGCACTGTAAATGCTATTAGCTAATGCTATATGACTTGAGCTCGACGTCTATTTGCTTTACTAGCTGTTCTCAGAGCAAGAGAAAAAGTTTGTTATACAGGGTAATTGTTTGTTTACCGTTACAATTTTAGAGGGTTTATTCTGACGTCAACTTGATGAGCTTTTACTACCCATTGATATTCGTACATTAGCACGTTCCATTTGCAGCTAAAATCGATAGTGTCATCTCTCAAGTGTGAATTCTCGCAAAAAATTTCAAGCATAACCTGGCAACAGTATTAAAAGTCCGCCAATAGGTACCTAATTTTATCAAATTTTCACTTTTTACAGCTGATACGTGCGGGTAAGTTAACGGTAGCTTAGCCCGTACGTGCAAATTTCAAATTATCCCTATATTTAAATAGGGTCGTGCATCATATAGGTATGCTACATTCACGTATCATCAATACCTTCAAATGCATCACATGTGATTCATGCACAGGGGACGTGTTAGAGGATCACAATGTAAAGAAATGGCTCATTTGTAATGCATTTTACACTGTGGATGAATTTTATGACGTATGAACCTACTAATAATGATTAAGAATGTTTATGTAATTTACTCTGATGTCATACCTATAAATATATATATTTTTATTATTATACCTATAACTATTAATTTATACAAACTGTATTTATATCATGAATTGTAGATTCTTAGAATGACAAAACGTTGACATGTAGGTAATATTGTAATATTATTATTATGTATAAATGAGTATGAGTACGAGTATGGAACCGACGTCCGATTCGAGAAAAAAAAACTGATGTTCTGTACATTTCCACCTATCTACTAATATCTCAGAGGTTGTATGGAATGGTTTTTTTTCTCGAATCAGATGTCGGTCCAATAATAAAAGTTCATTAATGTCATATTAACCCTCAACTCAGAATGAACCCTCGAAAATGAATAATATAATATTATTTGCTTTGTCTGAGGTGAACTGATGACCTGGTGAAGGTCGCAGGAGTCCGCTGGATACGGGTGGCACGACCGGTCATTGTGGCAATCTTTGGGGGAGGCCTATGTTCAGCAGTGGACGTCTTTCGGCTGATATGATGATGATGATAATGATTTGCTTTGTCCGCCTCCGTAGCCTAGTTGGTAGTGACCCTGCCTACGAAGCTGGAGGTTCCAGGTTCAATTCAAATCCCGGCGAGGGCATTTCAATTACCTATTTGTGTATTTATTTATCACAAATATCTGCTCCTTGGTCATGGTTGTCTAATGTATATAAATATCTATATGTTATGTATAGATATATTATATATATTGTCGCTTGGTACTCAAGTAGGTACATAAATATTCTTTAAAACGCCAGGTAAAGAACGAAGTTTCCCGCCATTTTTACTCATTAACAGCGTCTGTAAGATTGAAACGAATTCATTGTCTTCGGTCCTTTGTCACTAAAGATAATTGCGCTGAAACTTCAGGAAAGTCTGTAACTGGCCTTGTTTCAGTCCGATTTCAGGCCACTTCAACATGATTTGTTATCTTCTTATATCTTGGGACATCTTACACAAATCGACCTAGTCCCACGGTAAGCTCGTTTAAGGCTTGTGATGTGGGTACCAGGCGACGATATATATAATAGATAGATACATATAGATACTTAAATACATAGACAGCCATGACCAAGGAACAAATATTTGTGATAAAGAAATACACAAATAATGCCCTCGCCGGAATTCGAACCCGGAACCTTCAGCTTCGTAGGCATGGTCACTACCAACTAGGCTACGGAGGCTGACAAAAGTACGTACAGTCAAGTGCAAATATACGTATCGAAAGAATCGTCTTACGAATCTTATGATCTATGTTACGATGTTCTTATTACACAGAATTAAGGTGCACTGGGACATGTTTTTGAGCATTTTTATTTACACCTTATTTTGCCTTTGACTATACCTATAAGGCATCATCCATCTTTTACTATGGGGCCAACCACGAAATCAGGAATACAATTTGAGTTTCATAGATTTTGGTTGTGTATTAGGTAGGTATTGACATTTCGTATGGAAAAATTATTCTTCTGCAAGTTCAGGGTGACCAACCCATAGTAAATGTTACTCTGTGGCTATGGGACGTCTGAGGTTTTCAGTGGCAAGGTGACACTCTGTAGTATTTAAAATCGTCAAATAAACGAAATAATGGCCAGCGAAGGTAAGTTTATTTCATAAGTGGGTGAATCAACTTATTTTGTCATTACCCAAGTACTTTAATAAGTAATTTGACGTAAGTGTCATCAAATTAGTAAACAAACGCCTGACCCCCTTTACCGTTGAACTGTACTAAATTAATTGATGTAAGATTTTGATTTGTGATAAATAAATACACTAATATTGCCCTCGCCGGGATTCGAACCCGGAACCTCCTACTAGAACTAGGCTATGGAGGCTGACAGACTGACATTATAATATCGACGGTGGAAAGGAGAAACCCTTTAAGCGACATTTTGGTCAAAAATGAGTTTTATATATCGACGGAACCGGCTTTTTTTTCTGCGTCGTTTAAGCCAAGTAATACTGAGATCTGACGAATTCAATTTTGCTTAAGGTATAATGAAATAATGGTCAAATTTAAAGACAGGGATGTTAAGCGACGCAATTATTGACTAAAATTTAGACAGTGTCACTTGAGCATACACATATTTATATACATAGTCGCTTAAGTTTTTTTTTTCAAGTGCTACTGTTGTCGGTTAATTGCATGTCATACAAATTACCTTGCCCTGTAAGCGACACTTTTCTGACTAAAATAATTTCATTTATAAACCGTAGGGTCGCTTACGTATAAAGGCTCGTTTCGGAGAATTCTTAGGTCAATATCAATTAAGCGACATTTTTTTCAGAAGGTTCCAAGGTTATTGAAATAACGTTATTACTATTTCATAGATATGACAATTTGACAAAGTACGTTCAAAGAACACAAGTCTCTAAAGCGGCCACAGAAAGTGATACGATTTTTTTTCCTAAAAATAAAACTTTAAAACGCTCTCCTGGACAATTACCAAAATGTCGCTTAACAGGTTTCTCCTTTCCACCGTCGATATAATACTTACACTATACTTTCCTACATGGTGTAGATTGGAGGAAAAATTAATGGTACCTACCCTACTTAATATAGGTAACAATTTATTTACTGTTATTATTGAAGCTTTGTTTTGCACTTTTTTCGTTTTTTTTTAGGATAGTTTTCTTAAATAATCTCATGTGGTTTCTGTGGTCCCTTATGGGTAAAAGTCTCCTCCATTTCTTTCTATTTATTCTGTTGCTAACAATTGGCCGTGTAGTGACGGCAGTAAGAATATACAGGGTTACTTTTTCACCGGTACAATAAATTTTCCCACATATTTGGTATCTATAATAGATTACATTTATCAACAACATTTATGCACTCAGCGAGACACATCTACCCGATGAAGGAGAGCTGGTCGAACAAGGTGGTGGTTATTGTTTCTTTTTGGAAAGGGCTGGCTTCATCAGAGCCTCGAAGATCAGGTGTAGGCTTTGCTGTTAAGAATAACCTTGTCAAGCGGTTAAGGGAGTGTCCCATACACATCTCAGACCGCATCACCACATTACGCCTTCACCTGGAACATGGTGGCTACCTTAATGTCATTAGTGTGTATGCCCCTACGCTAGACAAGTCTGATGACATCAAGGACAGTTTCTACGAGGAATTAACGCGGTGCATAGCTAATATCAGCCCAAGGGAACAAATCCTGCTCTTAGGCGACTTTAACGCCAGAGTAGGACAAGATTACGAAGCCTGGCCTAAAGTTCTGGGTAGACACGGTGTCGGAAACATGAATAGTAATGGTCAGCTGCTGCTTAGTCTTTGCGCACAATTCGACCTTGCAATCACAAACACTATGTTCAGATTACCTGCCAAGTACAAGACAACGTGGATGCACCCCAGATCGAAGCACTGGCATCTCATTGACTACGCTATCGTGCGTCAGAATCACCTTTCGCAAGTTCAGGTCACCCGTGTCATGCGTGGAGCACACTGTTGGACCGATCACCGGCTAGTAGTCACCAAGCTTCGTATTCGTCTTCGGCGCCCGTGTAGATCTAATCGGCCAAAACAGCAGCATCTTGACGTTGAACGGCTCCAAGATAGTAACACGAGGGCAATGTATGGCGAGACCTTAGGCACTGCTTTACTGCCCCTGGATCTGAAGTCTGGTGGGGTTAATACTGCCTGGGAGGCCCTGTCTTCTCGTATTCTCGACTCAGCTAAATCTACTTTGGGTCTGAGAGTCCGGAAACATGAGGACTGGTTTGATGAGAATGATGGGGCTCTAACGGTTGCTATTGATAAACACCGTCGGCTCTTGAGACAGCACAGAAGAATACGTCCAGAGGGAAGTGTCGCAGAGATACGCCGTAGTGATCTAGAGCTGCGTAAACTCGCACGAAAGGCTAAAGAAAACTGGTGGCAGGAGAAAGCTCGTCGGATGCAGTGGCTCGCTGATACCTATCAGCTAGGCGAGTTTTATTCAGAGGTTAGAAATCTTGTTGGTATATCCTCCGCGGCAAAAGTCCCACTAAGGCCAGCTAATGGCGAAAGGCTTCTTAAAAGCAGGGAGGAAATACTCCAACGATGGGCGGAGCATTTCAATAACTTGCTCAACGTGGACCGTTCTGTTGATCTGGACCATGTTCGCTCCTTACCTCAACAACCTGAAGCTCGAGAGCTAGACGAGCCACTCACACTCGACGAAGTCACTTTTGCTATTAAGCAACAAAAAAACAAGAGAGCGGTTGGTGCTGACTCCGTACCAGGAGAACTGTTGAAATGCGGCGGTGAGACATTATTTTCAGCGGTGAAGGATCTTTTCGTTGATATGTGGGAACAAGAACTAGTCCCCAACACTTTCAAAGTGTCTCTCATTCGGACTCTATATAAAGGAAAAGGTGATAGAGCCGATTGTAATTCTTACCGTGGTATTTCGCTCCTGTCAGTACCTGGAAAAGTCTTCGCCAAGGTTCTTTTAAATCGTCTCAGAGACCTGTCTGAAAAGATTCTGCCAGAGTCACAGTTCGGTTTCCGTCCTGACCGTGGTACGTGTGAGGCAATCTTCTCTGTGCGTCAAC
>JALPQI010023911.1:0-17324 GCA_025490895.1 Thaumatotibia leucotreta | reverse complement strand
TAATTGTGACACCGCGTTGCTTTAAATTTTAAGTCGGATGAATAATTGTTGTAAACGGGCGGCTTGTGAGCAATTTGTGAGTTTTTAAGGTAATTTTTGTTTGGAAAAAGAGATGGCTGTGAGAGGCAGTCTTTTACAAATATCGATGCTTGTTTAAATTTATGGTAAGATCAATCACTTTTTTTGTTTTTATTTTGTCAATTCACCTAGGAAACAACAGTTAAATAGGTTGCTAGAAGTATTCTGCAATTTCTATTATCATAATTAGTGGGTGACCTTCCAAACCACATAATTGTCAAAAAAATCCATGTTTTGTCAATGTTAATGCTAGTAGACAATGATTTTAAGGATGACTCAGGAGAATGTGACTATGGCAATGAGTGACATGAAAAAAATTATTGACCCATTTATTTATGTGACAGCTAATTTGACTAAGAAAGCTTCATTAATAATGGGTATTAAGGGCAGTAAACAAGAAACAAGGAAGGCGTGCAAAGCACGAGTCAAAAGCGAGGCCTAACATTAACACGAGTCAAGTGCTCGCGGCACAGACAATGTTTTACATTATACTCTGAGGAAAAAGAAAATTGTCACAAGTTACTAATTTACATGATATTATATGAATTAAAAGGCTTAAAAATATCGTAATGATAAAAATAGACAAGAGTAAGACAAGGTATATTCATTATTCATATCCAATCCAACTGAATATAGGTATAAAATAAATAAATAAATGTCTTGGGACATATTACACAAATCGACCTAGTCCCACGGTAAGCTCAATAAAGGCTTGTGATGTGGGTAACAGACGACGATATATATAATAGATAGATACATAATATAGATACTTAAATACATAGACAGCCATGACCAAGGACCAAATATTTGTGATAAATAAATACACAAATAATGCCCTCGCCGGGATTCGAACCCGGAACCTCCAGCTTCGTTGGCAGAGTCACTAACAACTAGGCTACGGAGGGTGGTATGTATTCATATTATCGTCCTATTAGTGCAAAATACCTGTTAAGCGCACAAATCAGGTATTGACTGAATCAATTTGATTATCATAATAATAAAATTTATTATCAAATAACACAAATCGTGCACTCAACAAGTATTTGCACTAATAGGACGTTGTATTCATTTCAAAGTGGGGGCAACTTTGATAAAAATGGTCCAATTGCGTTGCTCCGCTAAAAATCCCACTTAATAGTGACGTAAAATAACTTTCTAAAATAGTACAGAAACGTAATTATCACGTTATCTCATGGCAACAGTGGGCTGGACAATACAAACAGGAACTTTGTTGGGGGCTGGTCATCAATCTTTGAACCTTCGCATAATGTGCGTTCCTATGTAAACAATTAAAAGAAAATCAACATTTTGTAGTCAAATAGGGTCCTAGGTCACTTCGTAGATAGAACTTTTGTTAATATTCTTGTTTTGTTTTACTCGTCGACTGTAATGTTTCAATTAGTTTACCGACGTAAAATTATAATCATATACATTTACATCGAGTTCGCAACTCAATTATAAAGAACTCATTAATCATTATACAACGCTGTAGGCAACTGTAATAAATTTGTAGCAACTGTAATAAATGGCGTGTCAGCAAAAAAGACATCAACGAGCGGCCACCTCAGGAGCTGCACTTCGTTTTAGCATATCGATACCTTTGGGTTCAATTGTCGTAAAGGACAAAATGCAGGTTTTCAGGACAAGCAAAAACTAATTTTTTTTTAGAAAACTGTTAATAACTTTATTGTTTTTTGACCTATATTTGTGACGTGTATATGAAAACAATGTAGATTGCTGGTATCTTTGACCTGGTGTAGCAATCGTATTGATAAGCTAAACGGCTTAGAAGTTAGATGTTGTAAAGGACACGTCAAAATACTATGCATGTCCTTTACACCCACGATTTTTTTGAGCAATTGGAGTTGATAGGGTCGTAAATGACGGTCTTAGATAATTTTCTTACGAATTTGGGGCGTAAATGAAGGCGAAATGGTAGAAAAAGTGACTGTTTTCTGCTTAATTTACTAAAATCACATTTAAAACATTTATTAAAACGTAGGAAATATGGCGAAAAAAAGCCGGATTAGAGTTGTAGTATATTATCTCTAAATATTTAGTCATAACAACTAGACTACGTCTATGTATGGAAACACTATATTTGTTTCAAAACTATATAACATTTTTGCAACAATTTTGAAGTTATTGTTTCGGTGCTGCGCTGTCTCAATAGTAATTTGGACGTATAAGCTATTACATCTAACAGGGGAACGCTTACGTTGTGTCATCATCAGTCGACATCAGTTCACTGCTAAACAACGGCCCTTCCTTAGCCTATGCGTATGAACGCATTAGGAGGTAAATGCCCATAATTGACACGCTGGGCAAGTGGGTTGGCGATCGCAGTAGTGTGTATCATGATGCTGCTGCCCATCATCAATATTCGATAAATAAATGGTAAGTGACACTTAAAACCCTTAGCCGACTCTTACCGCACCCACGAGAAGAGTTAGGGTAGTGACAAATGTATTCTTACTGCCGTCACCACACGGCAACATGGCACGGTTTCGTAGTTATGTAAAGAACAAACTCTAAGTAATGGTAATAGTAAAGTTTAATAAGCAACTGTTCAAGTAGGTAGTAATTGTAAAACTTTACAAGAAAGAAGAACTAGGAATACCTACGGGTTACGTTCTTCGGTACTGAAGGCACAGATTTTATTTATAAAATTTAACGCCTAGATACGATTATAAAGTCTTTAGATATTATTTTATTTCTACTCAAGATTCTAAATAACTGTCACATAATATGTATAAGCTAGGTACTTGGACAGTGGCTTATTACAGTTTACTGATTACCTTTAGTGTATTTTATTTACATAAACACTACGAAAGCGATCCCCTCTTATATTTAAAAGTTGTGTGGATTATGTTGATTTGACATAAAAGACTTTTAATATATATCCTATAAATTTGTTTGCATGTGTACAAACAAATTTATGGTAATAAACAACAACAAAAATTACATCGGTCCTTTACCGCCCTGATCATTCAATAGTAATTGTATGAGAAATATAAAAATTAATTTTTCGTGCAGGTCGTAAAGGACGACGAAGAAAAAACTTGTTCTTTAAGCCCAAGTTGACCATAGTACTATAGAAAGTAATCGTAAACAAGTAAGGGCGTAAAGGACCACACATAACGTATTAGGTCACTTACGACACTATTTTTATTTGTCCATTTCCTTTACGACACAGAAAATTACTTATAATAAATGTCTTGATATTTACGCCCCATTCGCTAAGCTGTTTTTGCAAGTCCATAGTAGAAAATCTTGGTCGTAAAGGCAACTTTTTAAGAGATATCGAAACTTTAACTATACAGATCGATAGCGCCTGAAATTCTGAACAAAACTGTATATATAACTCATTTTGGCCAAAATGTCCTTTACGACAAATGAACCCAAAGGTATCGATATTTATTTCAATATTTATATTTGTTTATTTTTTTTTTGACTCGTAGCAAAAGTATCGTACACAATAAGCAAGGTCTCTATTATAACGCGATTGTGTAAGATATTTATATAGAAGTACGTCAAAATGTTATAATAAATATTGTGAGCTTTTTTTTACTATAAATAGTATTAGTATATTTGTTGAAATTACAAATTCGTAATTTTAACATAATTATAACAGTATGATCCAAAATTACACATATTATGGTCAGATGTCATATACCAAAGAAAAAATGCCAAGTTTACCAACGTCAAAGGTCGGATTTGAACCCACGTCCTTGGGCCTTTTTCTCAAAAACTTGTAATACAAGCGGAAGTCCTTATCTAATTAATGATGTTAAAAAGAGACTACCACTTGTATTACAAGTTACAAGCGTTTGAGAAACGGGCCCCTTAGCGTTCGCGGCTGATGCCTAAACCACTCTGCCTTTCCACTTTGGCGGACACCGGTCCAATTTCTAGGGTATATGCAATCTGTTATAAGGCTAGGCGCCTTTAGTCATACTCTTAAGGTGCATTTAGACCAATTGAGTATTCGCTCATTCTATCCCTCACTCTGCGAAATTCGTTTGTTACACATAACGTGATTCGTCAAAAATAGATATGGATAGAATGAGCGAATGCTCGTTTGGTCTAAATGCACCTTTAAGGTAGTGATGATACACAGAACAAAATTTTTTTCTGTTTTGTGTGATGATACAGTACCGGCCAATAATATATCACATTCGTGACTTTTTGTATGAGCGTGTATAGAGTAAGCGGCACATGTTCGCATGTAGGTAGCATATTATTTTGGTACTTTTGCACAGTTTAATGATGAATACTGCAATTAAGTATTGTGAATTGCAATTGGAGACACAGCATATTGCTAAAATAGCTGTAGTAAAAAAAAGAATTTTACTAAGAAATCCATGCCTAACGCAAAATCTCTTTATGAAAAAATCACTACATGATGACCAGTTTTTTCATCGCTAGTGTAAAGGCCTATGCCTAGACTATCTATAGTCGTGAGGTGGAAAGTGTGAAAAACACTTACAAAAATAAAAATAAATCTACTGAAAAAAACCTGTATGTGATATATTATTGGCCGGTACTGTACATCATCAACATCAGCCTATGATAGTCCACTGCAGGACGTAGGCCTCTCCTATTAACTATGCGTATAAACGTATTAGGAGGTAAATACCCATAATCGCCACGCTGGGCAAGCGGATTGGCGATCGCAGTTATGTGTCCACTTTAAGGGTATGTATATTTCTAATTGATGAATTCTTTTTTATTCATTGATGTATAAATAATAGAAAAAAAATACGTGAGGCCAACTGGTTTAGGCATTAGCCATGAAAGCTGACATCACCCATAATCGCCACGCTGGACAAGCTGGCTGGCGATCGCAGTAGTCTACCAAGACGACGCTTCAATCCCTTAAATCTTCAACCTTCAATCTGTCTTGTTATTATTATCATATTTCAATTTATTTAAAATCAATTTTATGTTTTTTTTAATGCATGTTAGTTGTAAGATGTTTTATTTATTTTATTTTATTTTATTCGGAAAACCAACAGCTACAATTACTAAGACTAGGTTTTACAAATTAGTTATCTAACAAGCCAATTAAAGGTTTCCACAGATATGGTACATAGATAATCACAGCAGATAAAGCATAAAAGCAAATAACCACACAAACTTAACATGCAGCGGCAAGACATACAACAGTGAGAAAAGAAAAGTAACTTATTGCAAATATCCATAATATTATTGAAAATATCCATATATCCATAATATCATGTACCATGATTGTTTGAAAAAATAAGTCCCGCCAAGTTTCTTACCGGTTCTTCTCAGGTCAGCGGTGTAGGGTTAGAACCGGAAGTAGTTTTAATACTTAGACGATTTAAAAGAGTCTGTTGCTATTTCAATTTGAATAATGAATTATTTGACTTTGACTTAGTAGATATGACACCCTCGGGAAGAGTTGGAGTGGTGACAAATATATTCTTACTACCGTCACCAGGTCACCACGCGCCCGACTGTACACGGTCAGTAAATCAGCGTGAATGTGAAATGGCACCGAACTGTATTTCCCGGAGGTCCTTTAATTGTGATTTGCGAGGCGTTGCTTTAAAATTATTTGGCGTTTATTGTTGATCTCTATAGACGTTTATGTATGTAATAATACAGAGTAATACAGGATGATTCAATTTCTAGTTGTTTAGGATGATTCATTTTCTCTCAGCGTGCATAATTATAGTAATGATAATCATCATCACCATATCAGCCGAAAGACGTCCACTGCTGAACATAGGCCTCCCCCAAAGATTGCCACAATGACCGGTCCTGTGCCACCCGCATCCAGCGGACTCCTGCGACCTTCACCAGGTCATCAGTCCACCTTGTGAGGGTCTACCCACGCTGTGCCTTCTCGCGCCAATCGAGAACCGTCCCGCCCCAACGGCCATCGGTAAATTGATAATTACGCTGAGAAATTAAATTCCATGACAATAATTTTATTAATTTACGTTTCAAAATTTTGTAAAGTAGCACTTGAATGCTTAAACAATTTTCAATTAAATCAGTCTTGCCAAAATAATATTATAACCACTACAATTTTTCCACGAAACTGTTATTCCATTAATTTGAAATAGGAAATTCACTAAATTGTAGAGTGAATGCCTGATATTGGTTTTCGCCAAATTTTCAAGGAATTCGATCACTTTTATTTAAATTTGTTTTCGTTGACGAATGCGGAAAATTTGGTAAAAAATACCCTGTTTTGTTACTTCTTTTGGTGCTATTTTATGGCGACGTATGGAATATAATGCACGTATTTTGTTAAAACAAAAAAAAAAATAAAAAGATATTGATGAAAAATAAAAAGATATTGATGATGTCTTTTATAAAAAACATTGTTTTACTATTTATTTTGCTTGTAAATAAATAAAGTTTTAACACCTCAATAAACAGTATTATCATTTTATTCAGCTTTAAAAATAGTATCTTACTTTTTTCAGCGCAAGACAGAAATTGTAATTAAAAGAACTTTAAACAAAAGTCCTCTAAATTAATTACAAAGGATAACAAATACTTTCCGTAAAGAAAATCCGGACAAAGACTTCAAACGGAAATCCGGAAAATAATAATGGATAGAGTAAAGTGATACCTCTTAAAGGACCCTTGATCCCGTGGCGTTGCCACTGCTGACTTAGCGCGGGTGTTACAGCTAACCAGTTTCAGTATATTCCAAAGGGTCTTCGGAAATTGGAAATTCCCTGCAACTATATATAACTTGCCGTGTGGAGACGGCAGTAAGAATACATTTGTCACCACCCCAACTCCTCCTGCGGGTGTCGTAAGAGTCGACTACGGGATTGAAGTGTCACTGACCATTATATGATAAAACATTGATGATGGGCAGCAGCGTCATCAATGTCGTCATAGTGGACACCATACTGCGATCGCCAATCCGCTTGCCCATCCCGCTGCGATTATGGGCATTTACCTCCTAATGCGTCTATACGCATAGTTAATAGGAGGGGCCTACGTCCAGTGGACTATCATAGGCTGAATATGATAATATATAACATGGATGTCTAACGCCAACTCAAAAATACCCCCAAAAACAATTGTTCAATTGTACCAAGACGGGCAGGTCATAGCGCTTTTCTTAACACCGCGCATATTTCGGCGTAACATCTTTGACAAAAGTCTATAGAATATAGCCAATCAAAACTTTGATGGACCAATTACAACTATTTTTAAATGGCGGTTAAAGTTTTTATAGGTTGATATTGAAATTCATTACCGAGGTGCATTGAAGAGGGGGCTCGCACTTGTCAACTAAAATTCAGGACCGGTTTTGAAAGGCAATTTATTATGGCGTGTAGCTTCCATGTTTTATTTGTTTGTAGGAAATTACAATCCAAATTTCTCTGTCAATCACGTTACATCATATTTAGTCTATTTCAGTCCACTGCTGGACGTAGGCCTCTCCTACTAACTATGCTTATCTTAGACCAGCTAGACAGCATCAATTATACTTAACCACAGACAATCCATTTTAAGGGTGGATGTATCCACGAACCCTGTGAAGTGTTCGAAACGTCGGGATTAAGTTAAATTTAATTTATGTACGCGAGTTTATCCGTTTTCATATTTTTATTTCAAATTAAGTTTCATTTCAAGCAATAGTCAAATTACATCTTCGAGCTTTTACGTTAAGGTACGTTCAGACCAAAAGAGCATTCGCTGTTCTATCCCCCGCTCTACGAAATCAACCAATCACGTTTTGTGTAACGATCGAATTTCTAGAGTGGGAGGTTAGAATAGCGAATGTCCGCTTGGTCTGAATGCACCTTTATAGGAACGGGAGCTATACTAAGGGGTGAGGTAGTGATATTCGCCTCTCATTCTTTAATAAGTATACAAATATCTCTACAACTTACGTAAGAACTCACAGGTGTAATTCCGGCGTTATACAAAGTGCAGATCCGTGAAATTCGACCGGTATCCGCTGAGTCCGTAGGTTCGAATCCCAGGTCTGACATTAATAAACTTCATATTTTTACCTTGGTCACATCATCACATCATCAGCCTATGTTATTCCACTGCTGGACGTAGGCCTCTCCTATTAACAATGCGTATAGACGCATTAGGAGGTAAATGCCCATAATCGCACGCTGGGCAAGCGGATTGGCGAGCGCAGTAATGTGGCCACTTTGATGACGCTGCTGCCCATCATCAATCTTGTAGAATGGTCAGCGACACTTCAATCCCTTAGTCGACTCTTACGACACCCGCAGGAGGAGTTGGGGTGGTGACAAATGTATTCTTACTGCCGTCACCACACGGCAAATTTACCTTGGTATATGTAATTTAATATTTACAATTTATGTAAATAAATTCTTATTGCAACAACTTCCGTACCATGATTTAGCGGGTAAGGTTTTCATTAGCGTTTACTTAATATTGGATGTCATGTACCAGAAAAAACGCCCAAGATCGTGCTCGTTTTTTCTTTGGTATATCATGACATCCAATATTAATAAGTGTATGATAATGTACAATACAATTATAATTATTATATAGTGTGACTACTGGGGAAAAAAACACAAATGAAAATATTTCGTTAATAAATAATTTGATTAGAGTTTTCACAATTACTTCATAATCATACATGATTAAATAAATCATCTGACCGGAATTAGAACATGGGTCTTCCAGCTGTGTAAGCTGTACAACTAGGCTACCAAGGACATCAAATCGCGATGGGAATAACAGTTCTGAGCAGTCCCTGCCTCAGCCTTTTTATTGTCTGATTGTTTTGACGTATTGTGAACTCCCTTTATCGTATTCCGGTATCTTGGCCATTGTGTTCTTTTGTAAAGCAAAGCCTTTGGCTATTTATGAACAAAATTCTATTTTTATTTGGACAAAATTAAACACTTGAATTTTTCGTATTGTATTCATACGGAACAATTTTGTATTTTATTTTGGGAAGACTGACAGAAATATGACTGAGTTGTGTGATATAAAATCTGATTGCTATATATTTTTAACCTTTATTGCACAATTAAAAAAAAATATAAATGGCGGACAATTAATTCTATTACTCAAACATTGGCTGAAACAGAAAATTTATCCTTTCAAAATGTCTGTAGTCCGCACCTAACGTACTCGTTATAGGTGCGGATTAAGTAATTAAGTAGAGAAATGAACATAAAGTCACAAAACAAAATATTCACATTCGTTTCGCATACAATAGAAATCATGTCTAAGAAATCTTTAAAAAACCGGCCAAGAGCATGTCGGGCCATGCTCAGTATATAGGGTTCCGTAGTTATTCGAATACGGCTGGGCCGATTATGTTTGAAATAGTTTTATTTTAAAGTATTCTTCTTCTTTTTCTTGCGGTGCCATCTCCTACCGGAAGTTAGCGATCATCATAGCAATGCGAACTTTGTCTACGGCTGCTCGAAATAGGGATCGAGTGCTCATACCGAACCACTCCCGGAGGTTTTTAAGCCATGATGTTCTTCGTTTGCCTGGTCGTCGGCGACCCTGTATCTTTCCCTGTATTATTAACTGTAGAAGGGCATATTTGTCCTGTCTTGTTATGTGTCCCAGGTATTCCAGTTTACGCCGCTTTATAGAATTCAAAACTTCCAGCTTTTTGTTCATTATTCGAAGTACCCTCTCGTTACTGACTTTATCCCTCCATGATATTCTTAACATTCTCCTGTAACACCACATTTCGAATGATTGTACACGCTTACACATAGTTTCCGTAAGGGTCCATGCTTCTACACCGTACAGCAATATGGAGAACACATAGCAACGTAGCAAACGGTGGGTATCTTCAATGAACGTAAAGTATAATACTTTACGTTCATTTCTTAGTCCTACTACGAGTATTCATGATTTTTTTCATATTTCTTAGACCTACGGATCAAAAGTTAGAGGATACAATTTTTTTTATTCTGGTTATATCCAAAAATATTATCTTTAGAAAAAAACTTTCTTCGACGACCCTTATTCTTTTTAAGAGACCTATTCAATAGGCCTATCCTATAGGATTACAGCAATTAAAAAAATCATCCCCACTTCACCAGGTTGAGGAGGTACCCGAAAAAAAATTTGTTTCTAATTTTTATTCTACCACTTTGTTGGCATGATTAATATCTACTTAAGTGTACCGAATTGCAGCTTTCTAGTACTAACGGCCACTGAGCTATGCTGCGGACAGACAGACGGACAGACGGACGTGGCGAAACTATAAGGGTTCCTTGTTAACTACGGAACCCTAAAAAATATATTTTAGACATGACATGGCCCGTATGCTTGCTTGCCAACAATAAAAATGTTAACAATGATGGCACAAGGGTCTAAGTTCAAGTTTCCCGTTTCGCGCACAAATAATTCCGGGCAAATAAATAAGGCAAAAACCCGCGCTGTCGGCACTTGTTTTCGTCCTTAAGTAACTCCCGGCACTACATTCCTTTCCATTACGCATTGAGATAAGGTGTTTCGAAACGGGATGGGAACAAACAAACACGGAGAAAAAATGTCCTAAGTTCAAACATTCTGTGGCTAATATCAAACAAACGCTGAAGAGATTGGGTTGAATTTCAAAATGGCGGCTATGAGTCCGTTGGCAAATATTGTTGAGATGGTAAATAGTGAAATGCATAAGTGTGACAGGGATGGCTTGGATATTTATCGCGGGTCAAGCTGGACCATACATGTTGTATTCCGAAATGTAGTAACCGCCAATAGCGGTGACTTATTTAAGTCTTTTTGTTTATGTTCGGTTGTCGCGATGCGACGGTAGTGTAGCGATTAGTTAGGAACACGACAGATATTAGGGTTTGTTTTTTATGTACTGGAAATACAATAAACAAGTGGTGGGTTTTATAGTGAATTTAGTGGAATTTGTTTACATATTTCAAGTGGTTTTTAATTGGTTTTGGCCGAAAATAATAAAATATTTAACGTTTTATTTTTCTAGACTTTATAAGCAATGTATTTCGACTAGCTATTTTCTTTACGATTTCCATTCAAAAGTTAAATGTGCTTGCAAATCATGATGGTATTTTCCAAAATACGTCTTTGATACATTATGATTGCGATTTTATAAGTTGCTGGGCGTTTTAATTTATCAGTTTATTTATGTGCCTACTTAATTGAATCAGGCGTTATTTTAATTTTGTTTGTTGGATCCATTGCATCCATTGCAACTTTGAGTTATTAAACTATGAGCTTATGACATTGTTAAAACTTTATTTCAAATAAATAAGCCTTAGATTCAATATTTACCTGCCTATCTTTTAAGATCAAATAAGAAATTTCGATAATTGTGTAACAAGATTTTTCATGATTTCAATATGAATGTCAGAACTTATAAAAATAATTTTAAAATTAAATACATATTCAATTCAATACGAAGTTTTGTATTTGAAAAACTCTCGAGAGTTTGATTATTTATCAAGTTCACAATTACAAAAGAAAACTAAGAGAGATGAAAAAACTTTTTGAATAACATTAACCTGCTTACGACATAAAATAAATATTTAACTTTTACATTCGTAGTAATATTACCTACATACATATGTACAATAAATGTATGATAATACCTTGTTTTATGTAATAGAGATATACAAAATATGCCTTAGAAGTGTCTAATATTACTGACAAAATTTTGTATATTTTGATTTTGACATCAAAAAATTAAACACAAAATTCTTTGTATGAAAAATAGATTTTCCACAAAATTCTCCATACAAAATGCTAATTTCATAGCTAATATTTTAATAGATTTTTCTGTCAATTTGCAGTAATTTTCGATTTTTTGATAATGTTCTGCACCGAAAGGTGCGTTCAAACCAAAAGAAATTCGCTATTCTAACCCCCCACTCTATGAAATTCGATCGTTACACAAAACGTGGTTGGTTGATTTCGTAGAACGGGTGATAGAACAGCGAATGCTCTTTTGATTTGAACGCACCTTTACATATTGCTCCTCATAGTTACAATTTCCTCTACTGTATATCAATCTGCTTCCTAAAATTACAACCAGATACTAAGAACTACATACCTACAATCAATTCAGCCTTATTTGCCGACGCAATAGACAGTACCTGGAGTTATATCCGGTATATCCGGGCCGGTCGACAACGGCCGGATAAACGGATATACCCGGCTCAAATGAGATATCGGTTTCCGGAACGGGTAAGGAGACAGGTAAAGACTAGGTTTATTGAATGTTGGAGGAATAAAGTTTAGTCTAAAATAGCTGAAAACAGTGGATTTAAATAAATAAATGTCTTGGGACATCTCACACAAATCGACCTAGTCCTACAGTAAGATCAATTAAGGCTTGTGACGTGGGTACCAGGCGACGATATATATAATAGTTAGATACATATATAGATACTTAAATACATAGACAGCCATGACCAAGGAACAAATATTTGTGATAAATAAATACACAAATAGGTAATGCCCTCGCCGGGATTTGAACCCGGAACCTCCAGATTCGTAGACAGGGTCACTACCATCAAAGTCAAAGTCAAATGATTCTTTATTCAAATTGAAATAGCAACAAACTCTTTTAAATATTTTAAGTTACATAAAATTAAAACTACTTCCCGGTTCTAACCCTACATCACTGATCCCGGTAAGAACCGGTAAGAAACTTGGCGGGACTTATTTTTTCAAATAATCATGGTATGTACCTTACAACTAACATGCATTAAAAAAATAACTTACACATAAAATTGATTTCAATAAATTGAATTATAATAATAACAAGAGATGTAAAGTCTCTAAAAGTCCAATAATTTATGTATAATAATTTGTAGAGAAGTAAATTCAACTAGGCTCCGGAGGCTGACGTTATAGTTTAACATTCTTTTTGCATTAGATAATGGTATTGGTATTTAAATATATATTATACTTAAAATAAAACTTAGCAGATTCATATGACAGGGCTTTCGATTATTGGATTAATAATAAGTCATTTCAGCCGTATGGTTTCATTGAAAATTATATTAAATAATTTCAATTATAATTATAAGCATTCCATTAATAATATTAACATAAGAACGACTTTTCAATACTGGTTAACTATCGAGTTTGCAAATAAAACTGAGCATATTTACATACACGTAAGTTAACCCTTCATTAAAAAAAACCGTGTAGTGACGGCAGTAAGAATATATTTGTCACCACCCCAACTCTTCCCACGGATGTCGTAAGAGCTGACTAAGAGATTGAAGTGTCACTTACCATTCTTTCATCATCTCTTTCTGTCATCATAGTGGACACATTACTGCGGGCGCCAATCCGCTTACCCAGCGTGGCGATTATGGGCATTTACCTCCTAATGCAGCTATACGCATAGTTAATGGAAGAGGCCTACCTAGGCCCAGACTGGACTAAGATAGCCTGATGATGTGACAAAAAACGTGACGTAAAAAAAACCTTTTCATTAACAAAGTCCAACATTGACTGACCATTAAACTATTACATCCTGTATAACATGATCTGTATTGAAATGGGTCAAGCTGCATTTTCATGCAAAAATACGCTCCAGACAACCCAAAGGCATTCTTGTGATCTCAACCGTTCCTTCAAGCGATGAAGCAGTTATCAGAGCAATAGCGGATGACAGACTCACAAAGGGCCGACTGACGTAGGAAATGGCGTATCTACAAATCTGTACAATTTATACAGGGTTACTTTTTCACCAGTACAATAACTTAACATACGTAATAATAGTCCAAAATAAATACAATATAAGTAATAGCATTTTTTTACTACCCCTTTGGAACAAAAAAAACTAAAATACTAATGTTCGAACAATCTAACATGAAATGTATTACGCTATCGACGTGCATAATTTGCAAAACGCTCGTACTATGAACTGTTTGTTTAAAAATGTCATCGCGCGCGGCATGGTGGGTTTGATCACTCCTCCCCGCCACCTTCGTCATACCGCACCGTTGACGCCTTGTAAGTTTTGCGCCCATTATGTTACATTTGCATGAAGGATAAATTAATAAAAATCAACACAAAAAGTGTTGATTTTATTGGATAAATGTGATTTATTATCGATACAAGATGGTAAAATTGATTGTACCGGTGAAAAAGTGAATACAGGGTGGAAATTCTTGTTGGGTCACTGAAGGCAGCTACCAGATCCAAAGTAGCTAGGCGAAAATCTGTAAACGGCATCTTCATTAATTTAAACTCGAGGGGAAGTCTTCTAAGACCATTTTCGCATAGCTTCTCTGGATCTGGTAGCTGCTCTCATTGATCCAAAAATAATTTCCATCCTGTAGGTATACAGAGTAGCTCATTCATATCGGTCAGTATGGGAAAGTATGAAACTATAAGACATACGAAAATATTATGTTCTTAGAAAACATGTCATCGAATTCGATAAATAGAAAAAACTGGGCAGGTGGTGAAAAATATACAGGGTGAAACATGAGTCATGAACAGTAATACGTTTTTCTAACACTATAAACAACTAACAATGAAATGCCCTACAAGTAGTTACTTAAAAATTGAAAAGTTATTTATAGTTTAATTGTATTTTTTTGGGTTAATGTTTTTGTATTTGGCTTTATGATATCCAAAAGGATTTTAAAGAAAAAATAATGGAATAATTTAAATTGCCTCTTCCAATTGAAGTAATTAATACCGCCAATTTCGTCATTTCTTTTCGTTTCCGTTTTAAATAGCTTAAATAACCGTTATGTTTTCTGAAAAACACCTTAAAAATTAGAAAAAGCCACAAAAAATAAAAAAAAACATGACTATTTCTATGTAACCTGTGGGGCATTCAATTGTTAGTTGTTTATAGATTTTGAATAGTATTTTATGCAACTCTTGCTTAAGAGAGGTCAAAAAAGGTGAGTGGCTTGGGTAACAATTTGAGGCGAAGAAGAAAATTGTTATTAAAGACGCCACGAGCGTTTTTTGACTCAGTTAAATAATGTTGCATACAATACTTTTTCTACAACCACACACTTATTTTCAAATAAATTTGTAAATTTGAGAAATATTCTTAGTCAAACACAATTTTATTAATCATCAAGGTCGGGCGGGAGACGTCAAAATTAAAAAAAGAAAAGCTCCTCTATGGTTTATAGTTCATCAGAAATTACATTTAAAATCAGGTTGGCAGCCATGTATTTTATTAACTTACAGGGATGGGCGGATTAAGTGTCCTACTGAAAAACATTCGTTTATCTTTTGAAATATAACTGTTTTTCATACCCTGTATATCATTTTAAATCGTCGATTTAATCAGCTTCATGGATTCTGCAACTCATTTTCATATCATAACATTTAGTTGTATATATTTTTAAGAACAAATGTAAAAAGCGGTGTTGTTGGATAGTGGTGCAGCGAGCATTAAAAATCAGGCGAGATTATCAACTGACCATAAAAGTAAATATCAACGTATGTTTTAATACTGCACACCACCAATTGTTTCAAGGAGTCCTCTGCTTCCAAAATCAAGCCGAAATCGGGTAAGCTTTAAATGATTTGAGTCAGCAAAGTACCAATAAGCACCCACGGGCAATTTTTACCGAACTGTGCCTCTTATTATATAATCTTCGATAAAATTATTAAATTGAAGAGGGGTTCATATTTTGCGCACTGCAAAATATTCACAAAATGTGAGGCCCTTATAAAACAGATAATTTATATATGTGCCCTCTCTCTTTAAAAAATATTAGAGTTAAAATCAAAAAGTCGAATAGGCGGCATGAAGGTCATTTTTCAAACAAAATGCATTTTCATTGCAAGAGTTTGGTAAATGCCAGATTGATTATGGGTATAGTGTTTTATTAAGAACTAGAAAGGAAGGTATTTTAGTTATAAATTTATTCCAAAAAGTTATCAATCAGGGTACAATATGATAAGAAGAAATACCAAGTTATAGCCAAAATGATGAGGCTGATATATTACCTAGCAAAGTACGCTACATCTTTAGATAACTGAAATGCTATAAATATTTCCGTATACAAATCAATGCAGAGTTTTATTGAGACGGGTTAAGGCTAAGATTCAAGTTTATACTAGGGTTAGATAACCTAATATGACATCACATGGCAGATAAGGTAGTGCGTGCCGGATGAAATTCCTTATACGATATAATGCTTAAAATAATACATGTTAAAGGGGAGTTTATCAAATTTATCAATTGCTGCGGTAAAATATAGAATGTTTCTGATATAAATAACACCAAGATTTGTAACATTGTTTTGTTTTTAAACTTTTATACCACTTTTTAACTAGGACACTTAATCCGCCCAACCCTGTATGTATACACGAGGTGTCTTAAAATGCAAAAAACGCACTGCGTGTAAACCCGAATGCGTTTATAGGGAATAGACAATATATACTTATCTTGACATCTGTAAGGTAGGGGCTTAAATGTGACCGTGTAAATGACAAATAAAAGTACGGGAGGAGAAAAAATCGTATTACTGTTCACGACTCATGTTTCACCCTGTATTACTACTGCCGCCATAGTAGTTAATTTAATTAAACCCTAGTTTCTTTGTACAGAACGACAGCGACAAAAATGTACAGATTCTATATTCACATCATTGGCCTATCTCAGTCCACTGCAGGACGTAGGCCTCTTCTATCAACTAAGCGCATTATAAATTCCCATCATCTCCACGCTGGGCAAGCGGCTTAGCGATCGCAGTAATGTGTCCACTATGATGACGCTGCTGTCCATCATCAATCAAATCACAGAATGGTCAGTGACAATGAATCTCTTAGTCGGCTCTTACGACATGCGCAGGAAGAGTTAAGATGAGTGGTGAGTGACCACACGGTCAGGCTCTATATTAACTACCCCAGAAAGCTTAGACTCATTTCATATCTCGGTGACTCATGTATGTTGACAGATTATACTTTCTAATGATTATGTAGATGGACATCTTTTATTGGCTTTGTTTACTGTACACTCCGTTTTGTAAATTTCTTATGTACTGCTGTTGATGTTCCAAATACATAAAAATAAAAAGGCGTTTCCGACACACTGTCAAAACTCGCTGCCATACAGTCGAATCCAACTTCTAGCCTCGTTAAACCTTTCGACGTACAGTCAAAGGAGATTATGCTTTTGTCACATGCCGCCGGTGACGAGGACTGGGCACTGCTAGAAAGGACATACGACGTTTAAACTGTGCCGAATTGTATGCAACAGATTGCCTATCTCTAGATACCGCATTAAGCATTAACTGCCGAGGTGATTTTGAAGTACC
>JALPQI010023910.1:0-10577 GCA_025490895.1 Thaumatotibia leucotreta | reverse complement strand
AGACATGATGCCATGAACTTTAGCTTTAAGTGAACGAGTTGTGAAAATGATTGTTTCTCGCCATAAAATCTTACCATGCAAGTAGAATGACCTTTCTCTGCTGCGGTGCAAATGACTGTGCGTTGTCCACTACAGCTTTTTGTTGTGATCGGAACCGTTACTTGTCGGAGTGAAGCCTGAATCGCAGACTGTTGGAAAACGGGTCTTAATTATAGTAGTTCATAGGATACTAGAATAGTTCATCTGCTAAAAAACTTAGAAATCGTCATCAAGCAAATTTAGGGGACGTTTTAAAATACACAATATCAAATAGTAATTTAACAGGAAAACCTGGTTTAAGTTTCGTACAGTGTGTAAGAAAGAGTAACTTTCAGACTAAATAGGACATGAGAGTGAAGAAGAATTTGAAAGGGGAGAATCTGCGGTTAGTTATAATAACCGACAAAGAAAATGGGCCTTATGGAAACAGAGATCATGTGGCCAAGAGTGGTAGGAGTGACAAATTAGAAAACGGAGGAGAAAATACATGACTTGAGAGAGAAAAGAGAAGTGCCGGAGTGATCAAACGATGAAGTCATGATTTAAAATAATATTGAAATCTTTTTCTGGAAGTGCCAGAGTGGTTAAATCATGATTTTGAACCAACTTTGAAATCTTTTTACTGAAGCCAAGATCTACTTACGTTATTTTGGTAATGTCAAATATACCATCTTGCAAAATCATTTATACGTTAAACAGAGAGCATCTTAAGTGTGTGATAAATAAATAAATACCTACACTATTTTCAGTAAAACCCCATCCAGTGATGTTGACCAGCGTGCCTTCTTCTAAATCGAAATCTCTATATGGTAGCGTAACTCGATTCATTCTGCTTCCAAATGTCAAAGGATCCCTTAGCCTTAACAAGCATATGTCATTGTTATCATTTTTAGGGTCATATTCTTCATGGCATAACTTTTTATCTGGTTTTATGAGAACCTTATCTGCATCGCTAAAATTTTCCATGCCAACATATCCCCATACTGACAAGGGAGCAACTGTGTTTCTGAAAAATGGAAACAATCATTCAATTAAGTATAACATTAGAACATTACAGTCCTTAAATAAGCCATTAACAGTTTAAAATGCTATTTATTTTGAATTGTACATAATCACTCTACATGCCATAGATAGAGGAACTTAAGGCTAGGCTAGTTTCTAAATGCACAAGCAAATAAAAAGTAACAGGTATCATCACATCGTCAGCCTCTCTTAAGTGACTGCTGGACATCAGATCTCTCCTATTAACTGTCCGTATGGACATTAGGAGATAAATGTCCATAATTGTTACGCAAACGGGTTGGCGTTCACAGAAGTATGTCCTCTAACTATGAAGTTGATGATGCTGACTATCGAAACGAATATTCAGTGACTTCAATTTCGTAGTCGACTTTTACAACGTCCACAGGAAGATTTGGGGTGAAGACAAACAAGTATCTACATAATAACTAAGCCATAAACTTGGTAGTTGCATAACTTACCGTAAACAATGAGCGGCAGTCAAAATAAACCTTTTACTTATAATAATTCCTCCGCAGAAATAAGTAAAATTGTTATTTTTAGGCACAAATAACGCAGCCATAAATGGAGCTTCGTTGATGGAGATTTTGTCTCCACCGAATATTCCTAAATTGCTGAAGGTTTGACTGGGGCTACCTACGTCAAAAGCTGCAAGGTAAATATAAATATACATTCTATCATATACTTAATTATTAGGCCCAAAAAGTTACAAGGGTTAACAAAATTAATATACTTATTCAGCGTCATGTACAAGATTGAGATCGAAATTGAAATACTCGTACTTATTGATAAAATTCGATTTCTGAAACTTAAGGACAGTCCCAAAACGTTATCTGTTTTCTGTAAGATCCGTATCTCTTACTTATTATGGTTTTTCCGTAAGTATGGGGAAGTCAAAGAAATTACTAGTTATTACTATCATATGGATAGCGCTAGATGAATAAAGCTACATAATTCCTTAGCTACACCAGACGCACCAGACTCTGACTCTTTAATAGGTCTAATAGGTCTTTAATAGGTTCTCTTTAGATGACGATCTCTTAATTCTACATCTTCTTTGCACGTAGAACCGAAGGCTGTTGGGGCAGAAAGTTTTCGAGTGGCGATGGCGGAAAGATTTCCGAAAGACACAGCGTGCGAGCAAGGGCTTGCTTGAGCGACTTTTAAATACGATACCCACCGGAAGAATTAGGGTAGTGACAAATATAGGTATATTCTTACCGCCGTCACCACGTGGCTACATAAACAACACTTAAACCTACTTACCATAAACCAATGCTGCACTAAAGGACACTGAGAGAGTAAAAAATACCACCAGTGAACGAGTCATGGCGAACGCAAAAAATGTTCGCGGAAACATTGTTTTCCCTTTTATAAATTCATCCCAGTAAGATGAGGAATTAATTACAGTAAAAATAGAACAATATTAATTTATTGTTAGTAAAAATCTCATTATTAACATCTAGATAAAACTAATTGCGTTGGTGGTATTCGCGAACTGATAAAAGTTTTATTTATTATTATAACTAATGTTATAGTGCAATGGCCTTTTTACTTGGTACACAGCGTAGATTTGTATTTAACATGAATGCTCTTTCGTAGTTGAGTAGAGTGCTGGGAAAGAAGTCAGTATTATTAGCATCTGATACCAGGTACACAATGAGACCGTTTACCTCATTATACCACATAATACATCAGTCATCTTCACATTTATATTTTTTTTTATTACTTACATATTATAATAATTCTAAAATGGGTGCACCTCAAATCCGGCAATGACTGGTCACATAATTACTAATGATCACAATAGTTATTTGTACAACATGAGAGCAAAGTACGTATTTGATGCGAGTGTCAGTTTTGAGTCTTGAGCAAGCGAAAGATTCTTTTATAGAATCACGAGCGTAGCGAGTGATTCTGTAATAGAATCTTGAGCGTAGCGAGAGACTCGAAAGACACGAGATTCAAATAACTTTGCTCTCAAGTTGTACATACAACTTTTCACCTCAGCATGGAGAAAAGGAAAGTAAATAGTCAAATTAAATATGTTATTAAACATTTATACGTGCCATCCCGTTATTTTTTGTTTTTGTTTTACCATTATGTTTGTAACAGAAAGTACATAATTATAACTACTAAAAAAATGAAAGCTCATAAAATTTTATAAAACAGTTATAATTATTTAGAAATGAACTCGTGTCGAATTTCTGAACGCGATTCTGACTCGCCTAGTACCACGATATCCGTCCGTTTTAAAACGGCTGTCTTTCTCTCTGTCACACTTATATATAAGAGCGATAGAGAGGTGGAATGACGGACGCCAATGTTATGTATGCTTGGTGGTAGGGGCCATATGCCGTTCGGATACAAGGAATCGGGTCCGATAAAACGCGTCGTCTAATACAACTGGCTGAATACGCTAGGATGCCATGAACGAAAAAAAAAATGCATATTATGACAATTTATAACGTAACATTTTTCATCTCTGTCTTTTTACTAACAAGTGAAAGAAACAAAAGAAAAAGTTGAAGTCTAAACGTCATGGAAAACAACATTCACTCAGTGAGCAAAATCGCACTTTGCTCACTGATTTCGCGAATCAAAAGAAGTCTTTTCGAGCTGCTGAGGTGAAAAAGATTTTACTGTAACAAGTTTTTCATCTGTGGTCTTATTAATACCTACACTACTGACTTAGTACCGACTTAAATCATATTAAACCGTAATTCACGAGTTTCATATTTGGATCACTCAGCGTACGACCTACTCGTAGTTTCTAAACTTGTCATGATAAAATCGATTACGGCTTAATTCTACTCGTAGTTATTGACTACAGTTTTGGAATCATTCCAGACAATAAACATAATCATGCCTTGATGAGCGAACCAAAAGAAAGTTACGACCAGAGGAACCAATGATGTAGGTATATTCATTATTATTTTACTGGAATAGTTGTAAAATAGCAGTCGAGGCGACTGAGGTAAATAAATACAGTACCGGTAAAAAAATTGAGTTCGCACCACGACTTTGATACAAAATCGATCTTTTCGGCTATTATTTTTCCAGCATTTAATTCCACACTTGTTTTCAATGAATATGTGACTGATTCTAGAGCTATTCCTTTTTGATTAACCGTTACTCTCGAATAGCCCAGACAATTGAGGCAGCTGTTGCAGCTTTTGGTAGTCATGCCCACGCGATGTTCATACTAATGATGATTAAAAAATTACAACTTCTCTTGCCTAAGAATTATTATCGGATCTGATGTATAAAATTGTCCTGATTTTATGGGAAATTAAAATTAAAAAGCTCTAAAATCAGCAAGACATAGGTAGAAAAAATATTTTGCTGTTAAAACTGAAAAAAATATTACTCAAAAGTTTATTTTCTACCGAAATCATAGAGTGAACTTAAACTTTTGACCGGTACTGTAGAACTGGTGTATTTCTGGTTACATAGTTACCTAACCTTAAGAACTAATATTTAAACTTCCATCACTGATGCCTTTCAGATAATAATTGTATTTAATTATGTCTGCCCCAACATTACAAAATTCGATGTTGACCTTTTATCATCTGGAAATTTCAACTGATCCGAGCACAGAATTAGATTTGGATAGAAGAAACAAGTTCATTCAATTGTACGGCGGCCGAGTGTGTTCGATTTTGTACTGAAGTTGTTACTTGCCTATGATTTTTAAATATGTCTCAGGCCCTTGAGTATTCATATTTTTTTGTGTTGTTGCAATTAATATTACTTAAGGAGGCATTATTAATGTTTTTATTCACTTCAACTTACAAAATTTGACGCCCGAAAGCTGCAAGCTGCGATTAAAGACGGACAACTCAGTAGATTTTACTGAGTTCATTTGACACGCTAAGTAGATACGTTTGCTTGATCTATGGTATATGACATCTGTGGAGCCGAGACTTGATCACCACGAATGTATAACACAGAACACCGTAATATGAGGGCAGAAATATAGTGTCGATTACTTCACGTATGCCCTAAATATCTCAAACCAAGAGGGAGAAGTAGACCACCAGCTTCTTTGTGGTCCTATGTCGAACAAGAGAAGAAGACACACAACTTGGATAAACAGACAACCCAGGGTATATCATCCTGGCGTCGTACGACCCCAGCTAAACTGGGAATTGAGCTGGACAAAGAGAAAAAAAGAAGATTTCTTCTATTATTTAGCCTGCTGTTAGGTGTCCTATTGCTGGGCAAAGGCATTCCCTCTCATTTTCCACTCTGTCCTGTTGTTGGTAAGTGCCTGCCGTTCTTCGCACAACGCGTCTAAATCGTCCCGCCATCTCCTTTCATCCCAACAAAGTAGAGTAAAACCACTATTTACTTTATTCACGGTTTTTATTATTTCCAGCAATACTCTCTCCTCCAGTAAACTCTTTATTGTACACACAACGCAGTTTTAAAATAAATCGTATCAAAATAAAAACAATGTACAAAGGGGAATCCCTATTACGGGTTTCCTTCTAACAGTGACACTAGGAATTATCGCTGATGGTGCTGCTGATCCAGTCCAAGTAGCTGGTGACCCTGGCGTAGACGGCTCCGTGGGGCTGCCCGCAGCCGCGTCCGTAGGACACCACCCCAACTTGGACGTTGTTCAGGGTCAGGGGACCTCCGCTGTCTCCCTGTATGAAAGTACGTCAGTTGTGAAGCAGTGATTTTATTAAAATGAGAGAATAGCGACACCATGACTTATGATAGCAATTTCTCATTTGTTTTTTAAATGATTAAGTATTTCCTGACCATTTCGAAAATTTTACTGTATTACTATTATTTCACAGGACTATAAGTCCCAGTTTTGGTAAGATTGCGTGGGGATATGAAACCACAACGTTGAGGCTTTTTGGAGAAATTAGCTGTGCTGTACAACTGAATTTTGAAAGATACCCATTTTTCGTATGAGTTAGGTTACAAATCTTTCCTGTGGACATAGTATATGAAAGTTAAGCGTAATTTTCTTGTTGGACAAAAACAAGCCGATAAGTGGCTTCGATTTTTTAAAAATTATGTGGTGAAAACCTAATTTGTATGTCCCAGAACCGTTAACTTTCGCAACATCCACAGGAAAGACGCCCGTTATCGCGAACGCTGTATGTCCCAGATATGTGACTTACCACACAAGAATCATGGCCGCGGTTCCCAGCACAGATCTGCTTCTTATGCGTAGATGGATACCATTTCCGGCAGTTCGCATCCGAAATGATAGGTACTAGTACTTGCCGCAAGTCTTCTACGGCTCCTTTCTAAATAAATCAAATAGATCCAATAAAAAACAATACTTGTCTAAAAACCAAGTCTCGCAACTCAGTTGTTTAAACGATTTGAGCCATGTAATATCAAGTCGGTTAATTAACACTTTCGGTCCCCAAGTTAAATAAATTCGTTGTTTTTTATACAGAAAAAAGGTCTTTATTTTCAAAACTGTACAATTTATATATATAAGGTAAGGTGGGGCAAGATGAAACGGTTTTTTAATGGGCTAAGACAAAAAGCTACCTGCATACGCTGTGTCAGAAGGACGACTTTTTGTCTTACACATCCACAGATGTCATAAAATACCATAGATCAAGCAAACGTATCTACTTAGCGTGTCAAATGAACTCAGTGAAATCCACTGAGTTGTCCGTCTTTAATCGCAGCTTGCAGCTTTCGGGCGTCAAATTTTGTAAGTTGAAGTGAACAAAAACATTAATAATGCCTCCTTAAGTAGGTAATATTAATTGCACCAACACAAAAAAAATGAATACTCAAGGGCCTGAGACATATTTAAAATCATAGGCAAGTAACAACTTCAGTACAAAATCTGACACGCTCGGCCGCCGTACAAATGAATGAACTTGTTTCTTCTATGTGTACACACCCCATTAAAAAATCGCCATTTTACATCTTACCCCACCTTACCTTAAATTAAACGAACCTAACCTATATATAATTATATATAGATCTAAGATGCCAATCTTAGATCGGGCCACCTTGTGGCATTGTACCGAGGGTGCTGGCGGCATTTCCTCGCCGTATCGCAATACTTGTGTTGGGATACGGCGTGGAAATGCCGCTGTATCCCAATTGCGTTGTGTGAGGAAGTCGCCAGCTCTTCGGTCTTTAGTTACGTCAACCAGACGTTTCGCGATCCCAGCAAACAATATGCGTGTTGGGTCCCTATGAACCTAAAGTTTCTACGCCAAACAGTACAAAATCGTAGCTGGGCCCTCATATTTATTACGTTTTAAAAATTCGGTATGTTCAGCCGCAGTGGCCGCCTTAAACGTAGTTCGTTGAAGATGCGACGGTGTCAGGATGTCTACACGAGTAACTGGTGACGGTTTGATTAAAGTTTATGAATAACAAAAAGGATATTAGTATTTGTTTTAAAATAGTTATCTATCAATGTACGATTCGGTAAATGCAGTGTAGGATGCCCATTGCCCACCCACAAGATGGACAGACGACTTTATGAAGATTGCCGAGAGACGCTGATTGCAGATCGCTTACAACCGGTGTATCTGGAGATCCAAAGGCGAGGCCTATGTTCAGCAGTTGACGTCTTATAGCTGAAATGACGACGATGATGATCATGATTATGTATGCAGCTAAGAATGTTATGATACTCACACTATTTTCAGTCTTGCCCCAACCAGTAACATTGACCATAGTACCCGGTTCAATCTCAAAGTCTTCATCAGGCAACGTGATCAGCGCTATCTTATCATTAAACTCCTTTATCGGCTCCTTCAGTTTTATCAAACATATGTCATTGGCATGGTCAGCTAAAGTAAAGTCGTCGTGGCATAACGTCTCTTCAGGTTGGATGTAGACTCCTTCTTCGTCGAACAAGTTGGATAGACCAATGTAAGCCCAAGACGATAAAGGTTCTCTTGCGTTTCTGAAAAATTAATCAGACATACTGGCCATTAGTATCCTTCCAAAATGCAGTGACGTCAAACACACATCATCAGCCTATCGCAGTCCACTACAGGACGTAGGCCTCTCCTATTATCGACGCGTATAGTAGGTAGAAACGAGGTAAATACCCATAATCGCCACGCTTGGCAAGCGGGTTGACGATCGCAGTAATGTGTCCGCAATGATGACGCTGCAGCTCATCATCAATCTTTTATTACAAAATTGCCAGTGACATTTCAATCCTTTAGTCTAGTCTTACGACACCCGCGGGAAGAGTTGGGGTTATAAATATAAATGTCTTCTTACATGACGTCAGATAAATTCAGCTTTTTAGAATTCCTTGCTAAATTTTACTTTCATGTGACAAAAAATCTCAAGTGATTAAAAAATTTAAATGTAATTTTTGTCACCTCAAATCTCAAGCCGAGCCAAATGGGAATATTTTTATTTTATTTTATTTTATTATTCAAATAAGTTAAACAGCATACCAGTTAAACACCAAGGCACTGTGAACTACAAAAACACAAAAATATAAAAACAACTTAAAACTAGTTTGATTTCGGCGACGAAACGACGTGGCCCCGTTGCGTCGTCTGATCCGGCGTAGGATTCGGCAGATTGCCTCGGAACTGCCGAAACACGACACCCTTCGGCCAGAAGTCTGCACTCGCGATGGTGTCCTGCAGCGGGCGCGGCACGCGCACCACGAACGAGCTGAAGTGCACGTAGTGGCGCGACCGCAGCTGCTGCACCCTCAGCGAGTAACCCGTCTTCCGGCGGACGTACTCCACCACATCGTTGGGCACGGCGGAGTAATGCAGGCGCGACACGTAGAGCGCCCTACTCGGTGTTGCAACCGGAAGACCGGAATTAACTGTCTCGGCAGTGCCACACAGAGTTTTTCGAGGCGCCCTGCGCACCCTGCTCTTCCGTTTCACCAATGTGAACCCCTCCTTGTCCACAAAGATGCCGGAGGCCTTGCCCTTATTGGGACCCGTTCCCTCAGGAGGCAAGGTGGCCCGGTTAGCGGCGACAGGCTGACCGGCGACGTCAGCGTAGTTACGCTGACGTGACTTTGCAACAGGCGGCGGCACGCGCGAGGGGCGCGCGGGCGGCGGGGCGGCGGCCGCGACACATGAAGCAGCTTCAGCAGCACGCGATCGTACAAGCTCAGCGTTTGTAGCGGGCCGGTCAGCGCTCTTGAAATTTGATGCCGTCGACCGAGTCGAGACATTCCGTAAACTATGGTGACTTGGGCGGCTTCAAATTTCAAAATGACTTCTGCTAAACTTGTTTTTAGGGCCACGATGTCCTGATACAAGTAGCGAACGTCGATGTTATCCGGAACATGTATCGGCAGGATAGAGGCATCCTTCGATACAAACTCCGGAATTCGCTCTCGGTTCTCCTTAAGGACCTTCTGTATATCCAAAAGGAACTTCTTCCCGGTTTCATCCCCTTTTCTGTGAGGAACATACGTGCCAACAATCCCAAGGGACTGGCACAACACCTGCTTCGCTTCACAGATGTCATCCACGCTGAAACTCGATGCCCACGAACTAAACTGGACAGCGGTTGCAGCATCCATTCTTCCCTCCTGCAGCACCTTCTCCTTCTGTTGCAGGAAGGCGAGGAAATCGTTCACGATGGGTTGACTCGAAGAGGCACTCCGCCTAATTACGTAATTAAATATGATATTTAATTAATCATCGATGCGTCCACGTCGCTTAGCGCATCGCGTACGTATGTTACCTCCATCTACACAGAAGTAGCCAAAATATAAAAAGGCTAAACTAATGATGTTATTATGCTCCTATATGGTGAATAGAGTCACTCCAAGACCATGTATCGATGACGAGGATCTTATGGAAACCATCGGTTCTATTGTTTCGTTGCGGTTGACATAGTGACAGAAATTCTCAAAAAGTGTGTGAAATGTTGTGGATCCTGCTCAGCATCATTGACTTGACCAGCCTACCTTTTTATCAATATCGAAGAACTACTACAGGTACTGAAACGTGGTCGCTTACAATGGGCCTCAAGAAGGCTCAAAATCACTCAAAGGGCAATGGAGAGTGCTATGCTAGGAGTCTCTCTGCGAGATCGGATTAAACTAAACTGAAGTGGCAGTGGGCGGGGCACATTGCGCGTAGAACCGATGGCCGTTGGGGCGGGAAGGTTCTCGAGTGGCGGCCACGTACCGGAAGGCGTAGCGTGGGTAGGTTGGTGGACAAGGTGGACTGATGACCTGGTGAAAGTCGCAGGAGTCCGCTGGATGCGGGTGGCACAGGACCGGTCATTGTGGAAATCTTTGAGGAAGCCTATGTTCAGCAGTAGACGTCTTTCGGCTGATATGATGATGATGATGATCGAAGAGGTGATCCAAATGTAGATACAAACTTTTTGAGAATTGCTATAAAGAGTTACTCTTACCGGAAACAATGAGCGGCAGTCAAAACAAACTGCTCGTGAACTATAGAGCCTCCACAAAATGACGTGTTCCCGTCATTCTTGCTTATCCATATCGCCACCATCCAGGGTGCATCTTCTATGTCCGTTAAGTGCCCACCGATAATCCGCTGTGT
>JALPQI010023909.1:0-14807 GCA_025490895.1 Thaumatotibia leucotreta | reverse complement strand
TTGCTATATTCTAAGACAAAGCGTTTTTATGAAACCTTATTTTACTTGATAAAATCAAGAATACGCGTTGCTGTATTCTTAGACAAAGCGTATTTGTGAAACCTCATTTTATACTTGATAAAATCAAGAATACTAGTTTGGAAGCCATAAAAATATAAAACTGATTACGAAAAAGCTACTATGCCAGCTATTATGCATGTAGTTCTTTTGCTGTAGTTAATTGATGATGATGATCGACAATGGAACAATATAACGATATCGACAGCATCAAAATGATCGGCACGACCCGTGCAACATCGCGGGATTATAACCTATTTTGTAATATCATAACGGTAAAAACCATTAATGATGTCCCCGTTATATTATACTTTAGCTAAAATTAGAAAATATTATCAATATTATCATCTATTTACCTACTCGAATGCTGAAATCCCGGGGAGTATCAACAACATATAAACATAATGGTTGAGGTCATTGACACCATGTTGCACAGATCGTGCCGATCACTGATCAAAATAGTAGTAAAGGCTGCTAAAGAAAAACGACTTGGAATTAAAAAAAAATATAATTAAACAATATTTATTTTTCATATTCGTGTTCGAAATAAATTAAACAACACTTCATCACACAGTAAAAAACAAAATCGCTTATATTTTCTTCTAATATGTAGGTACGGTCATCTTCAAAAATATGTATACAATTTTGAGTCAAAAACAGCCATAAGTTTAGAAAAGTATAGGTACATATTTTGATGCTGACTGTACATTGTTCCTTATTAAAACGTAAAAGCATATACGGACATATAATTTCTAAGCAGTGGCCCACACACATACGTCCGACCTTCAAATCTTTAACAGCGTTAGCAATTATTTCGTCAATTTCTAAATAAGCTTTTGCCTTGTGTTGCATTTGAATGTCCGTGTAGATTTGCTCTCTTTTAATAATACGTCCAATAAGTGAGCCATCGTTGGATATTTTCTTCCCAATAAACCTGTTGATTAGGGCTTGCATTCCGGAATTTCGGACCGATTTTACTGTTTTTACAGTTCCGGAACTGACACAGCTAATATCGGAATTCCGGAATTCAAAAAAGTGTTTTTATTATATGGATAAACATAAAATATCAACACGATTATGATAATTAGGTACAGAATACAAAAAGCCACCACAAGATATATCGATAAGTAACTTCTGGCACCCTAGTGAAAAGGGGTATAAATCGAAATTTGCCACTTTACAGGAGAGCCAAAAAACGATTGGCGAAATTATTCAAAATTACTGTGCCGAAATGGCTAAAGAATTAGAATAACTTTAAATGTACTTTGAGTAAATACAACGCGCTCTTTCACATGCCGTCATTGGTTTATGGCTAAAATCAATAGAACATATTGCGAAAACACAAGTCAAATTATTTGTTAACTAAATATTTTGATTTGTATTTTTAATTTTTCTCCAGTAGTCACACTACTTAATACTATATAAATTATAAATATTAGATGTCATATACCAAAGAAAAACGACCAAGATCACCAAGATCTTTAACTCGGTTTAAGACCGAGTGGCCGAGGGGTACAGGCATCAGCCGCGAAAGCTGAGTACGTGGGTTCGATCCCCACCTCGGACATAGGTGATCTTGGTCGTTTTTCTTTGGTATATGACATCTAATATTTATAATTTAAAATCAATAGTTTTAAAAAAAATTGACTTGTACCCGCTGAAATAAATGCTATTTAGAAATATAACCAAATTAGTACCCCTTTTCACATATATTGGACATTAGTGAAAACGGGTATACATTAAACTTATTTTATAATAACTCTTTTTGAGATGTACTTCTACGAAAAAAAATTAGCTAAGTTTGTTTGCGAAATTAATTTTAATGGCATAGCATGTACGTATACAATATAATCCCAAAAAAACCGACCTATACCATTGTGCACAAAATGTTAGTAACGTGTAAAAGGAAATAACAAGATTTATATTAATCACTTTATTCAATTGTATCCAAATTCTATGAAATAAGTTACAATAAAAATATTTCTTTTTTCCATTTATTATGAGAAATTATTTCCTTGAATTAAAAAATATTACTTCTTTTCAACAGCCAAAACACAACGCATCATAAAATGAAACGTAGCATTTATTTTATTCATTATTAGTAATCATAGTACAAAAAGTCCTACTGTCCGAATTATAACTTTATGCCCTGGATGTCGTGCGCGCAGCTAAGGCTTGTTCACGAAATAAAGTAGCCATTGCTATATAATTCTTTTTTTTGTGTGGGTCCATAGTATGGGTGCACCTTAGTATGGGTGTTATTATAAAGAAGAGGTCTTTGCCTATCTTCTCGGACGCTGTGGTTGATATTTATATCAATTTCTCCATAATTATGGCCTTTTAATTAAACTTCTGGATTTAAGTAGCGTTTCTTCTTATTTTGCCATTTTGGGTCATTTAGTTTCCCAATGGGTCTTAACTAAATTACAATAGCGATACTATAATAAACTGTGAATCTGGTGTCTATATTTTTTATTAATTATTTCAAGACTAACATTGTTGAAATCGTCTCGGAAGTTCGCACTTTTTTGGGCGTGAACTTTTGCATTAAGCAATATCTGAAGTTATTTTGATTTTGGCGACTTTTCAGCGAATGCTTTTGGATATTGGGTTGTAAAACATAAAACAGAAGGACCAATGTACAGTCCCATGGCTGTTAGAACTACATGGGACTGTTGTGTAACAGTAGAGACTGATTTTACGATGGCTACTTTATTTCGTGAACAAGCTTTAGGTAGGTACGTTCCGTAACGCCTGAATGGCAATTTTGTATCTTATAGAGTCCCCTAAAATAACATTCTATTGAAAATCGCTATTTTATTTAAAAAAACTATTGTCTATAGCCTATCGCAATGGACATTACGATACAACTGTGAAAAAAAATAAGTTCGAAATAAGCATAAATAAAGCAAAGCACGACCGAAGGGAGTGTTTTAAATAGACACGATTTACGAATTTAATTTTTGCATGTGTTTCGTACGACATTTTTCAGTACAGATGGCCTTCCGAAGTTTTCAACCAGGCAAGATATAAACGACTCCTCGCACTAGAGTTATTTCAGTTGTTTCGGATAAAAATAGTGACGTTGCATTGCAGTACTCTGTATGGAATCTTAATAAACAAACTTTAATCGACGAGTATAAAAAGCCTGTCACTATTATGTTCTATCAATTACAATGCTTATAAAAGTGGTATAGGTAAATATAGGTACGATCAACTTGAATTATTGTGTTAATTATACATTAACTTTATTAATTTCGTTAGTAGACAATTTAAAAAAATATTGTGATAATATTGTTTTCATTATGTTAGCATTCGTAAAAAGTGGTCAGGCATGGTTTCCGGGTGGCTGTTTTTAAATTGTTCTAATCACATGTTTCTGGAGTAATATAGATATCCTTAGATAGAACAGCAGCAAATACTCATACAAGGCTATTATAGCGCGCTTTCTATATTACCTAGATCATTAAGTAAAATTGTTACTACAATAAAAAAAAAGTATTTGCGTTAGGTCATTTAAAACTGTCAACACAAACTAATATTACTAACATAGGTTTTAACAAATAAGCAGCAGAATTTAACAGCTTGAATTTGAAAAACAATTTGAACAACAACAAAGAAAATCATTAACCACTAAGTAAATTAAATTTTAAAAATTAACACTATTTTAAACATTGTGCATACAATATAACGAAACTTAGTGTAAAATGGTACAACTTAGTACAAATCCGTCAATTTACTGGTGTTAAATGTTAAGTAATACTTTTTAATTTAGTGCAAACGGATATAATTCCCGCAAATGGATTGTATTACATGTAAAACACTGTAATTGTAAGTGATTAAAGTCGACTTGTACCCGTAACAACATAGTTTTATTCGGAAATATGGATTTATGTCGAATTGTATTTCAAAAAATGTTGTTATTGTTCGTGTAAAGTGATTTAAATACACATGGATCCTCATTATCCGAGTGACCATCAAGAGAATATGAGTAGTTATAGCGTTACACACAACTAAAATCCAAATGCGTAAAACTTAGCTACACTAATACCTTTTGTAACTTTACAACGATATACTTTTTTTGGTTGTAAGAATTTATTTCCACTTATACCTGACACTGCATGGTCATTTGTGTTAGTTATACCATATTACACGACCGTAACTCTGTCAATTTACGTGATATCTTAGATCCTTTTACACCAACAGATGCCATTTTTTTTTGAAATTTTTTGGTATACTTAACTCAATTTGGCCAAAATTCGACTTATACCCCTTTTCACTAGGGTGCCAGACTTGTCACAAATTGTATTATGTTTTCTTTTCTATAAAATAATAGTACGGACTACGGTCAAACTGTACATTAAACTCGCTTTGGTATGTTGTTTAGACACCATAGGGCACTATAAAACCACATTTTGCAAGCAAAAAAAAGTTGTGCTAGTTACGTAGTACGTGAAAAACTGCGAAATTTACGGTCATTTTTCAGTTTCTGATTTTTATTAAAAAACCTTACTTTTTTTGACATTATATGTTAGGAAGCGTTTAAAGATTAATAAATTTCCAACAAGTTGAGCTGACATGTATTACCGTAGGTCTTATAGTTTCAGAGATTTGCGACTTCTTAAAAGTACTCTTTTATGTAAACTAGTGTTATTTTGAGTTTTCCTAACGTTTTCGGCTTAATATCGCCTCACCCAATTATGCTACGAAAAACAAGCAATAATGACCTTACAGCGCACTTAATATTCTTTCGTTAAAGGGTAAAATCATGGCAGCAAACTTTGTAATTGAAAATAAAAACGCGTAATTCAAAAGACAGTAGGCCCGCTATACAAGTTTTTCATACAAATCGCAAGTCATGTTGCAAAGCTGCAATTTTAGTAGGTATATTATAATTATAGGCCCTATAAGGACGTACAAAAATGCATATTACAAGAAAAACAAAAAAGGAATTTCGGCATAGGACGAAAAAAACTGAAAAAATATTGGATTTCTTTTACTTTTTGACGTTTAATTAAAAAACTATTATCTTTTTGATACTAAATGCTACAAAATTTAGAAAGAATATTAAATTTGAAAGGATTTGAGCTACCTTGCATTACCCTAAATTATATAGATTTAGAGATACGACATTTCAAAATGTGCCCTTCATTAAGTTAAGAAAATAAATGCATGTTTTGAAGCCTCGTATACCCCCAACTATAAGACTTACGGTAATTGTTATCAGCTCAATTTGTTCCAAATTTAATGTAGTTATTATTTACAATTACTTTTTTTTCTTAGCGCGAACGTCTGCCAATATTTAGTGAATAGCTTTAACGTAACCTAAAATTTGTTTATGTTTTGATAAAAGGGCACTTTATGAAATGTCGTATCTCAAAATATATATAACTTACGGTGATGCAATGTAGCTCAAATCCTTTCAAATTTAATGTTCTTTCTTAGTTTTATAGCAATTAGTATCAAAAAGATAATAGATTTTTAGTTAAACGTCAAAAACTAAAAAAAGTCCGATTTTTTCCGTTTTTTATGTCCTATGCCCAAATTATTTTTTTGTTTTTCTTTTAATATGCATTTTCGTATATATCTATAAGGCCTTTATAATATACCACAATTGCAGCTTTGCAACTCGACTTGCGATTTATATGAAAAACTTAGATCTGGCCTCCTGCCTTTTGAATTTCGGGTTTATACTTTCAACTACAAAGTTCACTGACCTAATTTTACCCTTAAATTAAAGAATATTAAGTGCGCTATAAGGTCATTATTGCATGTTTTTCGTAGCATAATTAGGTGAGGCGATATTAAGCCGAAAACCTTAGCAAAACAAAAAAAATTATCTAGTTTACAAAAAGGAGTACTTTTTAAAGTCTCGAATCTCTGAAACTATAAGACCTACGGTAGGTAATGCATGTTAGCTCAACTTGTTGGAAATTTATTAGTCTTTAAACGTTTGATAACATATTATATCAAAAAACGTAAGGTTTTTTAAATAAAAATCAGAAACTAAAAAATGGCCGTAAATTTCGCAGTTTTCACGTACTACCCAGCTAGCACAATTTTTTTTTGCTTGCAAAATATGGTTTTATACTGTCCTAAGGTGTCTAAACAACATACCAAAAATGCAGCGATACTACTTGATTTGCGAGTTTAGGATGATGAAATGATGTAAGATTTGACCGTACTATAAACTGTGTTTACTAAATATCGATCGAACGAAGAACGAAGGTAAGCAACGATCCTGTACCAGATTTAAATTTCCTATTGGGTTGCAATTATTTAACGTTATTTTCTTTTAGCCCTTCGATAATTATACGCTATTTACATTTGTCGAAGATTCGTAACCTTTGACTTAAGTCTCCACTTGGTCTAATATCACGTAGCATTCCAAAAAAGTAAAACAATGGTATATGTAATTAAAGTACACAGGTACGTAACTGATTGTTTCCTAGATTGTAATATTATGTTATGCATGGCCTCATATAGTAGAGAGGCACGCTTTGAAATGTTGAGTATAACTTGGCCGTTTCAATATATTGACACTCACAGGGCGATCGATACCTACTAATATTGGTAAAGTTAATATTATTGGTGAAAATTGCCATTAAACCCTTTCCGCTCCTATCTTTGAGGGAATTTGTTTATCTTTTGAAACCCCGATCCTTTCCTCGACAAAAGGTAATAAATCTCAACATACATACCACTCAGTCTTAGTTCAGTAGAGCTCATGTTACCAATTTTGTTGATGTATTATCGCCGAGGGATTGCCCGAAGGTAAAGAGTGCTTTTGTTATGTCCTACAGAAACGAAAAAGGGACGCTAGTAAAGGTAAAATTATGGATCTGCAAACGCACGTCATATTACATGCCTCATTTTACGAGTATATCGCATCCTTTAAAAAATATAGGGAGGGGGGGACACTTTTCAAGACTTAGAGCAGATATCTCGAAAACGGTTCGCTTAAACAAAAATGTATTTCAGACTCTTTTATGTCATTTTTAACGATTACAAATACAAATAATTTATACGTGGCAAATATAACAAGCATGACAGGACTAAACAAAACAGACAAATTCAGCATTTAATATTATACCACAAAATGGACTCGCCTCAGCATAATGTCGACCCGAAAGCTAACGCTGGTCTTCCGACGAGCCCATCGATTAAATACAACGAATCCCATCCCTCAGCTACATGTATGGAGGGCCCCAAACCCACTTATTTTTTTATAATGTTATACCTATGAAAGTTCTGTCATAAATATTTGTCGTCAAGAAAGCTAAAAGATACTATTAAATATGGTATGGTTGACAAGCAAAACTCCCTAAGTAACAAATACCTACTTGAAATAAAGCTCTTATCTCAGTTCTGATTTAATACTAACATAAGAGGTTGCTAAGAGTAGTGACAGTTTTTATAGTGAGTTTTGCTTGTCAGCCGACGATATATAACTCTATATAATTATGATACTAAAGGTTGTTTAATAGTGATAGACTTTCAAAAAATTTTCAGGTATATTATTGTTTTGTTTTCGCACAAATATGTGAAAAATGGTATGAAAAAACACGTCAACACACGCGACCGATTCTAGCAATTTTAGCCCGTATTTTTTTTATCCTCCAGGACCACCAAGTTGCATTCCTAAAATGTTGAAATTCCAAAATGTTGACTTTCCCAGAATGTTACTTTTTTTTAGGTTCGCAAAATGTTGAATTCTTATAACGTTGAAATATTAGAACGTTGAATTCTCAAAATGTAGACTTTCAACATATTGGGAAAGTCAACATTCTGAGATTTCAACATTTTAGGAATTCAATTTTGTGGTCCTGGTTGTTCAAGTCAATTGAGAAATCCTTGAAATTCAATATTTTTTTATGTATTAGAATGTCATTTATATATTTTTATACGTTTGAAATACTGAAAACTAAACAATCTTTTCATAAGTAAAACAGTTTCAATATGCTTTAAACTAAGTAATTAGTTATAAGCGGTTTTGCTTATATTTGAGAAGTTTGTGTATGATTTAATACCTATGTCCAGTACCATATTTTACACCTTATTGTGGCAAACCTCCATGGCTTGCTTACCTACCGTCTGCTAGACGCTGGCTGGTTGATCTGCGTTGAAAAACAAAGTAGTAAGTTCTATGGAAACTCCAGCGCAAATTATTCAGGAGTGTATTAAGAATATTCCGTCGGTAAGTGAGCCAAGCCCCAAACGACGACGCAATGCGTATGACTGTACTTCGAGCACGAGTAAGAAATTCAGATTTGCCAAAATTAGCAAAGGATGTCGAAATATCTGAAAAATTTGCAACTGTCAAGGATAAACCATTTTTAATTGGAAGATATGTGAACGATGATGGATGACGTAGTGATTGTTTTGGCCACTCCGAAAAACTTGGAAAAATTGCATAACTCGTAAATGTGGCTAATGCTAATGGACTTATAAATGCTGTCCTGATATTATATGCTCACAATTGTAAACGATTCACGGACTAGTAGGAAAAGGATCATCGAAAATAATTGAACCATTGGTTTATGGTTTTTTATTTCACAAGACCGAAAACTGTCATTGCGTGTTTCTAGATATTGTGTGTACACATACGATAAATAAACTACTTATTAAGCTATCTCTAAAAATCATTCTCACGGATTTTGAGCAGGCACCAATAAATTCTACAAATTATGCCTTTCCTGGATCACTTCAGAAGGCCTGCTTTTTTATTTACAAGAGAACATATGGCGGAAATTCGAAGAAAATGAACTTCACGATGAATATAGCTCAAATGGTGAGATTGCACTGAAACTAAGACACCTGGCCTCCTTAGCATATTTGGATCCAAGCGAAATCCCGTCAGCTTACAGAGTGCTTTGTGATTCCGAAAAAGTAATAGAATGGTTTAGTAAATACTACGTCAACGGGAGTTTTCGCAAAATTGAAATGAAATTAAGTAGCCTAAACTTAACATAAAAAAAAACCTGCTTCAGTTCCCTCCTAAATTGGCCGCAAGAGAGCCGTAAAAACAGGAACATTTTTAAAACTATCGAAGAGAAAAGAACAAAATAAAGTCGAATACATAATCGAAAAAATGTAAGCAGAGAACAAAAGCAAAAGTATAAAACAGTAAAACGAGAAAGAAAAGAAATTGAAAAAACTATTAAAGAATCGCAAACATAATATATATTATGGAGTTACTGACTTTTTTGCGCAATGTAGCTCACATGTGTTATAAGTTTAATAAACCTGTGTTATTAATGTTATTACAGCGAGAAAAATAATATTATAGTCGATATAATATAAACAGACACAAAATTAATTAGATTCAATTAAGAGGTGTTTTTGAGTTATTTTATAATTGGGTCAAAATTCTTTTCGTTGTCTTATTTTGTGTCCCTAATAGCGATGGGCGATTTCGACAATCGATTTATTAGTAACTATCTATTTTTTTATTCGAATAACAAAATAGTAGTATACTAATCACGACAATCGAATGAATTTTCGACTTATCGCCTTCGATTACTCCCGGTTTCACCCACAGCAACCGCGACCGCGGCGGCGGCGAGTTGCGTCGAAAATATGTTGTATATTTGGACCTAATTACAATAACATAAAGTGCAAATTTGCAAAAATATTTTACTTCGTTTTTGTTAGTAGATAAGTATTATAATCATATTAATACATATAAAAAAATATTGCTTAATAATTTCCTAAAGACAATGATTAATTAAAAAATAATAGATTTAGTTTTAAAAGATATAATGAAACACAAAAATTGTATTCCTATTTTAATCATTAATTCTAAAACAATCAAAAGTAAAGGTAACATTTTATTGACACAATGAATTAATCATAAATTCCAAAATTAATGATTTAAAACACAAGTTAAGAGAGCAATTAACTCATTTATACAATTGTTGAGAGCTTTAAATGACACGACCATTTTTAAGTAATTAGTGGGTTAAAATATGAACAAAAAAATGTATTAACATACATTATTTTTATTGACAGACTATATACCTACTGCTCAATGATAGATAAGAGTACAGAAAAAAATAAAAAAACAACAATAGTGAGTAACTAACTACCTATCTGATTAGAAAAGGATTGACTTGGAGTCTTGAACATCATCCGTGTTTGGCGTGTTTACTAAAGAATTGGTTTAAGACATTTATTTCTGAAAAGATTTACATAAATCACTTACTGAGAAAACAATAATTTGCTTAAATCTAAATAGGAGAGGGTAGCATGCGAAAAACGTCTAACGACTTAAGTACAAAGGCGCTCGGTAACAACAAGCGCAATGCAACATTGTAATGCTGTGGCAAGAGGCCAGTTACACCGCACCGCCAGTTTAGCTAACCGATCACTGATCAAGTACAACATTTTATGCGTCGTTTTTTTTTTTTTTTTTTTTCTTAACAGTAAATACGCTTTTGGGAAAGCCTTAAAATATGTGCACGTTATATTAATGTTATATACACATTACATACATTACATAAATATACCTGTATGTAACATGTAATATATATATATATATATATATATATATATATATATATATATATATATATATTTTCTTGGTCAGCTTATGGACTTAGTTTTTTATTATTAATCATCATCATCATCATTTTCACATCATATACCTATAGTAGCTATTTATTTAATAGGTGTTGCTTTAGAGCCTTTTTGAAGACTTGTATTGATTTAGCATCCTTTACATCTATTGGGAGTTTGTTGTATAATTGTGATCCTTCCTAGATTATATTATTTTTTCCATATGAAGTTCTAGGTGGCCGTAGGATTAAATTATTTGCTTGCCGGGTAAGCCTTTTTTGTACCTCTGATCGCTTAGTGAATGTTAATTGGCTATGTATATCTTTATTTATAATTTTTTATTGCTTAATAATTTCTTAAAGACAATGATTCATTAAAAAATAATAAAAAATTTTGAAATAAAACATAATAGATAAATTTGACTGAAAAAAAAACAAAAAAGATATTTTCTTTGTTCTGGGATTCGAACTTGGATTAGTCAAATAGTCACATAATTATTTTCCAAAACAGGAGGCTGACGCCTCTAGGCCAACTTCATTTATATTTATTTATTTAATCTTTATTGCACAAAAGAAAATCTTATCGTACAAAGGCGGACTTAATGCCACAGAGCATACTGTACTGTTAATGTTGAAAATAAGAATTACTATAATAACTATTAACCCTCAATTCACTACCTTTTTTAATGCCATTACAAAAACAAGAACAAAAACAGCATATCTGTGCACCAAACGTCTGAAGTCAATATGTTTGAGTTGCTCAAAGAAGATATACCGATGTTGCCTATAGGTAAGCAGTGGAAAAACCCATTGCACGTTTTTTTTTTCTTGTACAGAAGTATACATTTTTGTATATTTAATATTATGTTATAAACCTCTAAGACTCTAAAAATTATAAAAATAATTATTGTTAAGAACTTTTATTCATATTTATAGAGGTTTAAATAATCTTTAAATTTTTTTATGGTTAAAATAAGGTTATCTAATTTTCAAGAGGATCTCAATATTTTATCAAGTTTTGTTCCTTTTTTCTAGCGCCTTAATAAGTGCTTAGTAAGAATAAAATAAATATAAAAAGAACAATAGTATTATTTCAGAAAAGCACACAAGAAAAAATATGTGAGTCCCAGGGACTACATTTCACCTGGTGAATTAAGGGTTAACAAGTATTCATTCAGTACTACGCTCAACTGATTATCGTATTCGTACCTATATGTATAAAGTTTTCCAGATTTCTAAAAATGAAAATTTGACCCGCATTGTTTATTTATTTATAGGTAGACGGAATCATTTCGTAATTAAAATAATTGTCTAAAATTTATTATTTATTTTAATAATCTTACCCGCTTAATTCATGAATGTATTGTTCACAGTCTACAATTATTTAAGTATCAATAATGCCTTTCAAAATTGTACGAACACGTGAAAATAATCGAAATGTCCTGACGGTTGTCCAAAGTAATTGGGAAAACGAGGGAGTACTGTAATGGCCCCGAAAACATAATGACACTAAACTGATTCACAATGAATAGTACACCAGGAGATGACTGGAAGACAGTGAGGTGTAAATGTAAGCATGTAATGCTTTCCATAGACGAAGCAAATGCCGAAGTAAAACACATGGAACAGATTTCAGACACAGAAACAGAGTACGACAGTCCAGCACCGACTCCAAGACCAAGAAACGTTCTAGCTTCTGTGGATTTGAATGATCAAATTGCATCTTTGGCACAATGCCTAGGGGGCCATATTTAGATTTTTAATTTATTATTTAAGAAATAAAACTATGAAAACGGATAAACTCGCGTATATTAACTAATTTTAACTTCATTCCGACGTTTCGAACACTTTACAGGGTTCGTGGGTAAAAACGCTTTTTACACACTTGTGAATAAAGTAATTTGACATTGCTCTAATTCCTATAGTCCCCTACTGCCTAGTATAAGTGGATCAGTATGACTGTAGTAAACATGCGCAATCGGAGCTCACATGTTCAATTGGACGTTCTCGTGGGTGACTTTGTAAGCCATTGGCTATATTTAAGTTCCAGAAGTAACTCTATTCTACGATACGTTTCGACATTGAGTTTTAAATGGTTTCTTTAAGTTAATTTACATTTGGATGAGATTTGTATTCATATTTCCTCGCGATAGTGAGGGGAACAAAATTGTATTACACTTGGCGGCAAAGTTTGTTCAACTCTCGTGCCTTGAGACCTTCGCAATGCTCAAGATTCCAGTTTTTGAACCACTCGCTACGCTCGTGGTTCAATTTTGGAATCTTTCGCTAGCTCAGGTCTCAATATTGGCACGACAGTTAAACAACAACTTTGCCCCCTTGTATAATAAATAACTATTTTACTATAATGTAGGTAGAAAGTTACTTTATATTTCACGAACTTTACTTAGGATACAAGTGTGGAAAGTTGGATATTCCCCGACGAGTGTCGGTAAGTTAAAAACACGAAGTGTTTTAGCCGACACGATTTAGGAAGTAGCCTACATTTCAGGTCTATTTTATTTTAAGTTGTAAATTTTACTTTTCGTGTTTTGGATTTTTTATACGATTTCTTCTCATAATCACGGGCTCTTTCGGTTGTGCTTTCGGTCCTATTTATAGAAAAAGTGTTCTTTGTTTTTTTTGTTCCATTCCGTTCTCATTTTTCATACACTTTATATGGTGGTAACCGAATGGAAGGAACAAAGAATAGATGTATAAACTTTTTTCTCCTATTAGCAACGTAAGAGCTGTTGCAGGCCTAGCCAATATGCTATTGAGCAATCGCATACTTACTATATGCGCAAAGTCACGTGATAATGTATGGGGGCAGCAATTTTTCTCATACATTATTATGGGAAAAATTGCTGCCCCCACACATTATCACGTGACTTTGCGCATTTTGTTAAGTATACGATTGATGAATGGCATATTGGCTAGGCCTGCAACAGCTCTTACGATGCTAATAGGAGAAAAAAGTTTATACATCTATTCTTTGTAAGATAAAGTAAATACATAGACCTCGTTGCGTAACAAATAGAGTCGAAATTAATAAAACAATTATATCGGCTGACCTTTCTTGTTCAGGTAGTTTTTTGTATTTTTGTACTGTCGTCATCAGATATGTCGGAGCGGCCACGGTGCTCAAAAGTATCTGAACAAGTACTCTAACGCCATAACAATAGAGGCCTGCTCAGATATTTTGTGAGCCTGGCCGCTCCGATCTGATGGCGAACTTGAACTTGTGGGGATTAAATTATTTGTTGTTTATAGAGTTAGAAAAACACTTACTGAGACACGACTTATGTTTCACCCTGTAGAACAAGGTCCAAATTAAGTCTTAGCACGCACTGCGGTTTTTTCTTGCGGTTGCGGTCTGGCCGTAACACAGACCAACCACCTATAGACGTCCATTATAAGGCGACTCGCGCGCGCCTGCCTTTATGTTTTTCATACCCATATATCCGCGAGCGCTAGCTGTTCCCGTTCAGTTGCGACCAAGTAACAGACCCGTAAGGACCGCACGTTTTTACTAATAAAAAAATCGAGTAAGTGAATTTTATGCCTGTAAAATGTCCACGTGTAGTGTGAAATGGTGTGGAAAGGCAACAAAGTTTAAATTTAAAATCAGACGGAATTACATTCCACAGGTAAGACATATTTATAATTTATTCCGAGCCAGCCGAGGCCAACTTAAACTGGTCACTGATAAGTAGGTTGAGGCGACAGTCACGCCCCTTCACTATTCTGTCCCTTTTCATCAAATCAAAAATGCAATGTGCCATTCCTTTCTTACGACCATTAGTGAGGAGCCCATGGCGATTTAATTTATTACCGGGAGCACGTGTTTTGTTTTAACTAAACTTTACCGGATTTATGGAATAAATATGAAAATAAGGTTTGTTTAGCGATGTAATATTTGCCAATCGGCAGGAAGTGTGAGGGAACTTGGGGTTGGTTTGAAATAGTTATATGTTGTATTTGCTTTTTAGGGTCCTCTTGGTGAGCAGTGGGGTTCAGTATCAAAAGATAGATGTTGAACTCAGAGGAAGTGCAAGGGAACTTGGAGTTGGTTTGAGATAGTGATATTTTGTGTTGGCTTTTTAGGATCCCCTTGTTAAGCCATTGGGTCTAGTACCTCAAGATGGGCCACATGGTGAACTCGGAGTAAGTGTGAGGGAACTTGGAGTTGGTTTT
>JALPQI010023908.1:0-15378 GCA_025490895.1 Thaumatotibia leucotreta | reverse complement strand
CTTTCATATTGATTGTCACTGTGACAAGGTACGAAATAGGTAGGAAATTAAATTCCTCGACTGTACAATGCCACAAGGGCCAATCTTAGATACCTATATTAGGTTAAGTAGAGTAGTTAGATTAGTCTGATGTATATAAATTGTACAGTTTTCTAAATCTTAAAATGAATCATTTTGTTAAAAAAAAATTCTGGGACTAAGTCATCATTATAAAACTACATTACGACACAAGTGCGAAAAACATGAAATTCGATACGAGTGGCGATGTGTTAAAACACGACCGATAGGGCGTTTTTGCACGTGTCTCGTACGACGTTTTTTAGTGCAGATTGCCCTCCGAAGTTTTGGCCCTGACATAAAATGACACATTTCTCGCACTAGAGCCTAAAAAATATTATATTTGGTGGAATATTAATAATGCATAAAATATACGTGTGTATTTAAATTATTTTCTGTCAACCATAATTTGCCACCAATACTGCACTTTGATAACGATCACTACATATTATTATTTTGACTTTTCGGGCAACATAAGATTACGCGATTAAGACCCGTTTGTCGTTAAAATAGGAGAGGTTTTTTTAAACATTGGACTGAAATAGACTGATGAATGATGAAGTGAATTAAATATACATTAGTAATACAAACCTTTCGATTCAGCTGAAGAACCAGATGGCGAACCTTCTCGTGATTCCTTATTTTGAGTCTGAAACTATATTAAATATTTGTTATTATCAGCCCCCACGTATGCGAATGCGAATGTGACAATTTCAGCCAAAAGTTACGGTAAGTTGGACGGATTAGGTTGATTAGGTACTAAATAAAGCACCTATTATACGAAGAGTACCTTTAGGTTTTTTGATTAATTTGCCTCATATCATGGAGTCCCTTTATAATGTATAGTAGAACGCTGGATTATTCTATTCCAAAGAAAACCGCCTACCTCCATTTTACCGCTTACCTTTTGAACCACATCGAGGCGCCCCTAAATTATTTTCATCGGCATCGTCGCATTTTATCAAACCGCGATTAGAATTCAAAAGTACTGTTGACACAACAGTGTATATGTCAATCTAGTATTAATTAATCACTGACAACTTCTGTAAGCAACTTTTTTCTTGGTATATGTTGTCTCATTTGTTGTGTCGACAGTACTGACAAATCTTATTAACCTTTTTGTCGCCACATCAAATACAAAAGCTGTCACTCAGACGCCACGTCAAAAAAATGTCAAATTTGAATTTGAGCTTTACGCACGTGCGTGTAGGTATATATTACTCTGTGGACCAGGACTTATATATCGGTCCTTGGCGGTGAACCTGCGCTGCCAATATATCGGTCGTTGGCGTCCAAAAGGTTAAATAAAATGGTGCAGAATAATAAGCTGTCTTGAGGAGACTAATGAAATTTTAGGTGGTTCGATTATAATAATTAGTATTTACCTGTTGTTTTCGTAGCTTCGCAGAGCGAGTTTGCGGGGGATCGTTGTGCGATTGCAAATACGGGAACTGGTTGTACTTCTTGCGTTTCTGTAACAACAGACAAGCCAAAATTAAACTAAATTATTACAAACAACCTGCTTATTAATTACCTACTGCAACTATACCCTGTTTTTTTATTTTTAGGTTGTACATTCCGTCTGTCACTGTTAATTGGTTCGCTACATTTTATTGTTTGGATGTGTTAGTGTGTAAAGAACTCGTATGTGTGCTATTTGACCATAATCTTGCAGAAAGTGACCAACTACTAGTTTTGACAATCTGACTTAAGCTTTAACATATTGAGTTAAAAAAAAAAGAAAAAAAGAGTAAAAAAAAAATTTAATGAAAATTAACTACCAAATTCAGGTTTTGAATACTTACGGGCATCATCTCGTAACTTCCATATAAGAAATCATTTCTATTGGTGCTGGTTGTAGACCTTTTACGACGCTCGCTCCTCTTTTTCTCAAGCACCTCCTTTTGAGCGGGAGTCACCAAACCGATGAGTCTGAAAATAAAAATGTATATAGGATTCTATGCCCTTATAAAAAATATATGTAATTTAAATTAAATAATAGTATGAACGTTTTCCGTATAATGGAATGTTTATTGTGAGAATGAAAGGTAAAGAGATAAGGCCGTGTGGTGACGGCAGTAAGAATACATTTGTCACCACCCTAACTCTTCCCGTGGGCATCGTAAGAGTTGAAGTGTCACTGACCATTCTTTTTATAGAAGATTGATGATGGGTAGCAGCGTCATCATAGTGGTCACTTTAATGCGATCGCCAATCAGCTTGCCCAGCGTGGTGATTATGGGCATTAACCTCTTAACACGTTACCGCATAATTAATAGGAGAGGCCTACGTCCAGCAGTGGACTAAGATAGGCTGATGATGGGTGAAAGGTAAGATCCCGTGCCGCCAAAGACTTATATCGTACGATGTATGTACCTTATGAATTGCTCTTGAGACACCAGCAGTGCAAGCAAGGCATAACTAAATTTATATAGCTGCCTCGCGCGGCAATATTTGAAAGGCGACCAATTCAGTGTGATCCCACTTTAATGTCCGGGTCAATTTTTTTTTTTTTTTTATTTATTAAGAAACAAACGGTCATTTACAGACATGTAAATATATATGTAACATTTGTTTAACAGCTTAGACCTACAGTTCCCTTAATTGATATTATAACGAATGATAATCACATTGAAAGAGTACCCAACTTCAGTTAATACAGTATATATAGCAGTTACACATAATATGTAGTATGTTTTTCTAATAAAACCACACAAATTAATTAATTGAGGGTTTATTATAAAGAGACACATCAAGGAGGTTGGAACTCTTAGGGCGCCTATAGAGAGACGGCGTGACAGACAAAACCCGTGCCGCGCATATGCGTTTTACGCATATGTGCTGTCAGTACCTCTCGGGACGTCATGGGTATATAAACTATAAAAATATACCAAGAATGCCACATTGCTCTGTAATCTGGTGTAGGAACCAGTCTACGTACGTTAATAAACAAAATTCAAACGTTTCCTATCACAGGTAAGTAAAAAAAGTTATATTAAATTCAATATAAAATTAGTATGGGCGAGAGACATAGTGAAGAGACACGACGCTGAATTTGATATCGATAGTCTATGTAAACTCTTACAACTAAACGGTGTTAGTAGAAATTCAAAATTTGTTCCCGAGTTACGGACGTTTCCTATGTATAAGTAAGTATAATTATGTGTATTTCTCTATTTAAGTACATATTTATATCGTCACCTAGCACCCATAGTACAAGCTTTGCTTAGTTCGGGGCTAGGTTGATTTTTATGAGACTGTCCCCCAAACATTTATTTATTTATTTATATTTAGCAATAATATAATATTTATCTAGACAGTGAAGCAACTATACAAAAACATATAGTTTAAGAAATTCTGATTTAATTTTTAGATTTCCTATAGAACCATGTGTCAGAGAACGCTGGATAACGGCGACTGGAAAGTTGAACTGGTTTCCGCAAAAACACGACACAATTTGTTCGGACCACTTCCAAAATGACTGTTTTGTAAAAACAAATCCGAGATCTACACGGTGTTACGCGAGCATTGCGAAAGATTTTAACTATGCATTTTAGACATCAAAATAAACAAAAAATATTATGAGACCTAATGTCAATTCCACAAAAAAAAAATTGAATACTTTTTAACATTTCGAGTACTTTTTAGCATAACAACAATTTGTGTAAATTATTTATTTCAATTGTTTTTTTTTGGTAGAGGTTATTTCGTCAAGTCTATTCGTATTTTTTGATTGTCAGGCAAAAAGTGTGGTAATATTAAAATACATTGTGGTAGCATTGTAATCCAAAAGAAGTTAAATGGCGAGTTACGTTGAAAAACTTATTTCGAAAAAAGGTTGATTATCTCTGAAACCAAGCCGAATCCAGGAAATTTTATGTAACATTAAAGACTCTAAATATGGTCAGGAATCCAGCATTAAAATATTTCAGAATGCTGACGTAACACCGTGTATATTGTCATCCAATGCCTGTCCAACTTTAAAACTCCATCCTGCGTTTGACAAGGTAAGTTAGCTTTGTTAAATAATTTTATTATGTTTTAAAAGTAAAGTACCTTTTGAAGGATTTCTGATGTTATCTGTTAATACAATTTAATTTAAGTATGTAATTTCCAGGTGTTTCTTGTCCCAAGTAACCCATCTGATAATCTTTCAAGAAAACGTAAAACGGTACAATTTACGAATTTAAAAATATCTTTATACATTTATACATCTAGTTAATCTGTCATCATATATAATACCTAAATTACCTAACCATCTAAACTCCTTACAGTTGATCGTTTAATTTTAGTTCCCATTTATAGTTACAATTTTAATTTAAGCACCTATGATATACCTACATTTTCTTTCTGCGTTTTATAACTTAATATAAGTAGATATTGTTTGCACTCCTTGAACAAACAAACCAATGCAAAGGTAACATATATAACTAGACAGAGGTTAAACAACAGGCGGTCTTAAGACCGCCTGTTGTTTAACCTCTGTCTAGCCTTACCCTTAACACTTGTTGTTTAACTTTAACCTTAAAGCTAACAACTTAATGTAAGTAGGTACTTATTGTAAATATAAATTCAAATAAATGTATAAATTTTACTGTTTTTATATCATTCATAACGACATCATTTTAGTGAGATTTTAAAAATGAGAATGGTTGAATAGCTTTTATCAAGTAACATTTTTAGTCAAGTAACTGTTGGTTTTAATCTATCGATAAAAATATCGAGCCATACCACAACACTATTTACATTAACATGTCAAAATTACCTGACACGGTCGATTTCTATGAAAATGACAGCCAAGGCCGCCTCTATCTCTAAGGTTACACACTAAAGAGGTCCGTGCTCTGTGAGACACATGCTTATTTTCTTAGCATAGTTTTCGATCTGTCAAAACAAATGACAATCGGCGTCGGCCGCATTTCCGGAGAATGTTTCATTCCTCACAAAAAAGTCGAAGGCTGGCAGCAGGGGCGTAGCTACTGCCGTATTTGCCGTATCAATTATACGGGGCCCCCGGGCCACGGGGCCCCCCAAAGTGTGTAAGGAAAAAGAATAAAGACTTTCTAATTTATATTACCTCCATATAAGGGCCTCCAAAAAATGTTTATACTGGGCCCCGACAAGGCACGCTACGCCACTGGCTGGCAGCAAAAGTGACTGGATAGTGTTACCTCATGAACAGTTCCTGGGACACAGGCTCCCCGGGCTGCGGCAGCGGCGGCGGCGACGGCGTCGGGGACAGCTGCGCCGAACAATCCGAGTCCGAGCGATGCTGATCCTGCCAGCTCGGAGCATGCTCGTTGGTGCCGCTGTAAACAAGACTTGTGCGCTTAGAAAGTTATACCGGGTGGCCCATTCAAATCGGTCAGTATGGGAAAGTCTGTATAAGACATACGAAGATTTATTCTTAGGAACCATGTCATTGATTTTGATAATAAGAAAAACTGCATTGATAAATATGAAAAAAAAGTTTTTTTTCTTAAGATTTACACAATAAACACCTAGTAAAATAAATTTAAGTACGTGAAAACAATGAATTCCATTCATTTTAGATATCATGTTTCTTAGAGACATTTACTGCTTAAGACCTACACAAACGATATCTGAATAGAAATAGTGTATGTTTATTTTTTTCAAAACAACCGGGTTCGATTCCCTGGCTGGGTACAGTTTATTTTTCAAATGTATGAATGCAGTTTTTCTTTTTATCAAAATCGGTGACATGGTTCCTAAGAACAAATCTTCGTATGTCTTATAGTTTCAGTCTTTCCCATACTGACCGATTTGAATGGAAAGCATTGTATTTCGGTTATTCGCGGATCGTCTAGAACGCAAAATGACAAGTGTGTTGTTTTGCCTACATTGCAGTTTGACCATCGAGCATTATGTCAAAAACTTAGATGGACTTGAAAGCAAATTACCCAACACGCAGAACGACAAGAACGCATTTTGCCCACTTTTGTCTTTTGTTTATGCGAGTACAGTCACAAACAGTCACTAGGTATAGGTAGGTTAGGTTCGTTAGGTATCTGCAAAAGGCGGCCAAACTGTACAGAATAGGAGCCCCACGTAAGCGGGGCTCCGTCGATATCGCTTTAAAGTTATGATAAAACGGAAAAAATACTGTAGACGTTTTGCGTTGTAGACCAGTTGCTACTAACCCTTTGTATGCAAAAAATATATTTTCTACTTATTATCTGAGAAGGAATCATCAATATTGGTGATTAATAACTAATGACCCACGCCATCTGGTTCATCTTTTGATTCTGTATCATTAAACTTTTGCACTCAACTGTTCAGACATTTTGAGTTTTAGTCATAGTGCTATGAAGGCAGTGTACAAAGTAGGCATTTTGCGTTTTAGTCAATTTGAGATTTAGACCGATTGCATGTTGGGTAAACTGCAGTTTAGGCAAAACAACAAACTAGTCATTTTGCGTTCTAGACAATCCGTAAATAACCCTTGTATTAGCTAATTTGATGATGATTTATATGGCAGTTTCGAAGTATCTATGAATGCATGAATTTATTGATAATATGAATATTATTTTACTCTTTCTATATATTTATTTCTTTCTTTCTTCAAATATGTATACTGACATCTAGCATCCAACAAGGTTTGCTTAGTTGAAAGCTAAGTTTATCTGTGTAATATTTATTCATAGGAGTACTAAAAAGTACTCTAATTTTATTTCCCTAATCAATAATCTATACTAAGGTTAGCTGGAAGAGATAAGCTCGCCTTTGTACAATTGTCTTGTGTTTTGTGTACTTTTCTATAATTTTTGTACTATAAAGTGTTTTACTACTACTACTAATTAGACCATCACATAACTGAAGAATTTTAACAAAGTATAAATTAAAATGATTGTAAAAGATAAAAGAGTTACAGTAACTCTAATTTGACTTTTTCTGTTTTTAAGCACATACCTGAACACAAGTTTTTCAGTAATAAATATGTATTAACTGGATAAACAAGTTTCCAACAAAAAAAGTTACAATGCTGAAATATTTTTAATACTTACATGAAAGCTTCCTTGACTTTATTTAGTGCATTGGCAAATTTATTCCTGCTGTCTTGCACCTTAGGGGTCTGCTGGTAATTTCTCAAGTACTTCTCCTTGTCTTCTCCATCACTGTGGTTTGAGTTCTCTTTCTCATTTGTGGATTTAATGTCAGTCTCCGAATCTGATATGTTATCTTTCACATCATTGTAGTTTTCTGACTTAATATGAATTTCATTAAGCACCGAAGGTTTGAGTAAGGAAACAGTCCTATTTCTGTTGCGATATTGAAGCTGGTGGTCCCTTAGTTGCTGGGCTACGTAGCGATTATCATTTTCAATATTAGTTTGCTTGTTACGGGCTTTCAAGCGCTGCTGATAAAGTTCTAGTTCTCTTCTTAATCTGTCTACCACTAGTTTCTGAAATATATTCAAGTACAGAATTAAAACTTAAATAAAAATGTTAATGGTAAGCTTTAACTTTAGTCATTCAAATTGAATTGAAACAACCTAACCACCTAGACAATAAAATTTGCCAGTGAATTTTAAATTTATGGTTTAGGAAAGAGAACTGAACTTATTTTGTTTGAGGAGGCCTTTAAATGATCCTGTGGGCAACTACAGGATAAGAAATGTAGGCACCTGTAGGTACTCTTAAAAAAAAAAATTAGAAAATAAGCAGTAAGAGATTAGGCAACTTATTGGTTGAAGTTCTAATTACACTACTGACAAGAAAATAACTTACTTGAGCTTGACCAATGGCAATAATTTCATTTTCAGCTTCTTTAACTTTTGATTTCAGGTGTGAATTCTGTAATATAAAAATATTCATTGTAATACTTCATTTACTCATTTTAAGAAGAGAAATGTACTCTTTATATCAATTTTACATTATACTGCACTTGGTAAACAATTTTGTTGTTCTTACATTTTCGTCTTCCTGTAGACGCGTGACCCAAACCTGTAAGAATTTCAATGACAAGCTTAATGTAACCACTTTTACTATGTAATGAAGTAAATATCAGTATATTTCAAGTTTTCAACAAGTAACAACAATCGACCACTTGGCTTACCTGATGTACGCGTATCGCATTTTTCAAGTCAGACTGAGTTTTGCGAATATCTTCCTTTATTTCGTTAGATACTTCCATAGCAAATTTCGTCTTTTGTATTGTTAGAATAATAACCACTTTTAATTTCAACGATTTATCACTAGTGCGACTTCAATATGGGCTACATAATTAATATTTTCAACATTTATTTTTAGACATAAAACGGTTTTCAAAAGAAATGATGCAAATAACTTTAAAAGTAATCAAAAGTCACTGTAACCAACTGCAGTCATTTATGTTTTAACTTAACTTACTTTCACAAAATAGGAAACCGTAATTGTAAGTACAAGATCTGAAAATAATAATTCAACTAGGTATGATTATTTCCTCGGTAATCTCTCGGTATTGTCCTGCCTCCCTCACTTTACCTATTCATTTTCAACTCGACTCGACTTTACCACAGTACAAAACACAGTTCTCACTATAGTATAAATTATAAAACCCTTAGTACACAACACAGTTTGATTCAAAGAAAACAACTTAATCGAAATCCAGCAGCATCTCTTTCGTGCATTTGAATTATGAAAGAGGTAAATAATGTTAGTCGATATTATGGTTTTTGATTTGATGAAAAGGTAAAGGATGCTGTACACAAAGGAACTCTTATCACTTATAATGCTATCCTTATCTCGCTACCGAAATATAACTTAGAAAAAGGGAGAAAGGTTATGCTTCTCACATTTACCGCCAATTTTTTTCTTGTTTGCACAATGTTTTACTCCATTATCAAATTTCATAATTAGAATTTCTAAAAATATTAGTATTACTACTGCCTTGTGATATGTATCGCCAGGGCTTTAAATTATAAATGTGATTTTGCAACAGCGCATAAAGTGGCAGCTCTGTGCAAATTAATTAGATGGCAACTATTTGACAGTTGAGTTGTCTGACATTTTCGACATTTTTGAGTGTTGAGTTTTGACACTCATTTACTCTCACTCATGCGGTTCCAGTGCGGTAAAGTTGGTTGAATAAAGCAAAAAACCCTTATCAAAGTGTTCACAAGAACAAGTTAGTTTTACTGCTAGTCACTCTTATAATTTTCAGTAACGTTGTTTTGCTTGTTAGTGCTTACATCGAATTCAAGTTACCCATCAGGTATTTTGAATAGCGCGTCTATATCTTAGGAAAATGTCAGCAAAGCGTCCGGCTACTACGGAGCTAAATCACGAAAACTGGGACCAAGATGATCCTGAGGAACATGAGGAAATGGGCACATTCAAACCTGCATCTAAAGAAGCAATTGAAAAACGTGTGATCAAAACGGCTAAGAGGAGATCTCAAAATCCTACTGATGGGGTGAGTAAAGTGCTTAAGATCAAATACTAGCGATACCTGGATCGTTCATGCGCATTCCGAGTGCCACATTTTTGTAAATATGTTATCTTGGCTGGAAAATCTCTTTCCCTTGTTGTCTTTAAGAATAGGATAGTTTCCATTAGAGACTTGGGATTTTATCTTTTATTAATATAATGAAGATAATAGCGCATTGGAAACTGCTTTTAATCCATTCATCCATCTTTATTTAACCCTTTTGTTGAGGAAAATGACAGTGGAACAATAAAGTAATTATCAATGTATTGTTACCGAAAGTGTTAATAGACAAAATAAGTTAATCTGCAACAGTAACAACAGATTCAATATGTAAATAAAATTTTTGTATTTCAGGCAAAACAAGGTGTTTTCAGCGGATTTGGGGGCTTCAGTAAAGCACAACCTTCATCATTTGACTTTTTGGCAAATTTGACTAATGGTAGCAAACCTTTGAATGGCTCACCTTCAAGCAAAACTGACACGGCAGTTTCATCCAGTGGCTTAAATAGCAGTCTAGCAACCAGCAGTCCCAGCGGGGGCCTATTCACTCTTCCAGTGTCATCATCTTCGAGTAAAACACTTTTTAATGCTACTTCACAGTCTTCATCATTGTTTGGCGGCTCAATACCTACTTCATCATCAAGTTTATTTACTGCTTCTAAAGCAGATTCAATTGTAGGTAGTTTTTCATTCAAGCCACAATCCACTAAATCTAGTGACTCCACCAAAACTGAACCTACATCTGTAGTATCATCCACCATGTTTGGCATACCACCCAACAATACAGAAGCTAAAAAGTCTTTATTTTCAACAGCACCTATTTCAACACCGTTCAAGACCCAGTCTGTGTCTAGTCCAAATACATTTACAGCAAACTCTATTGTAACATCAAAAACTGAAAACAAAAAATCAGAAGAAAAAAGTCAGACAAAAAAATGACATACTATACAAAACTCAAAGGATTGAATGAATCAGTATCAGACTGGATAAAACAACATGTGGAGAAAACACCTTTATGCATATTGTCACCAATATTTAAAGATTACGAGAAACATCTCAGAGAAATACAAGCAGAATATCATGGCTCTGACTCTGATAATGGAGCTAAAAAACATTCCGAGACAAACAAGATTGCAGAAGAACCTAAACCAGAACAGACTGCTACAAAATCACCATTTACTGGCTCCAGTTCTCTATTCTCGAGTTCCAATCTCTTAAAAGCCAACACTACATCCCCATTCTCAATACAAAGCAGTCCTAGTTCATTCGGTGAAAAAGCAAGTAATGGGAACTCTGTCAGCAGTGCCTCAAGTCCACCAAAATCACAAGGATTTTCATTTGGACTCAACAGCTCCCCTCAAAACTCGACAACAACTAACTCTACTGGGTCCACCCCATTCTCATTTGGAACAGGAAAGCCATTTAGCATCAACAACTTCAATGCGGCTAAACCTGCTGAATCAGAAAACAATGCTGAAGATGCTGATGATGAACCACCTAAAGTTGAATACACACCTGTTGTAGAGAAAGACAGTGTTTATGAAAAAAAATGCAAAGTATTTGTTAAAAAGGATGGCAACTTTGCTGACAGAGGTGTGGGCACACTTTATATTAAAAAGATTGAGGAGAGTGGAAAATATCAGTTACTGGTTCGTGCTAACACTAACTTGGGGAATGTAATGCTAAATCTAATCTTAGCTTCAGCTATACCTACTCAAAGGATGGGCAAGAATAATGTGATGATGGTATGCATACCAACACCTGACGCTAAACCACCACCAACTTCAATTCTTATTAGAGTTAAGACTTCAGAGGAAGCTGATGAACTCTTGGAAACACTTAATAAATACAAGATGTAAACAGTACAGGCCATACTCTAGTAGTTTTGAAAAATGAAGTCCCCACTACTTCCATCAAGATCAACTTTTCTTGTGGTTATTCATAATTCTGTCCCATCAGGCAGAAGACATAAGAAATGATGTTGTCCTAACAATTGAGTGATCCATGTCCTAATAGGTGGATCATGAAAACTAATATGTTTCATTTTGATATCAAATTTGTTACCCAAGGGTATGTACCCAGTACCCATGAAATTCATAAGTTTCATAAGAAACCAGAGTTCTAGAAATTGTTTAACAAAAATAGCTACTTTGTATATGTAATATCAATAATGTAATTGAAACAAAGGGACAAGAAAAGTTGATCAACATTTAGTAAAAGTAGATTACATAGTAATTTTTTGAGCCGTTAGTATTTCTCAGTCTGTATGTACAGTCACACTCGGATATATTAGAGTGGCCACAGTGAAAATATCTGAAAATGTACTCTATGAATTTTAACTATTCCTGTAGATATCTAGTGATAAAATGGTAAATATTTAAATGTACCTAAACAATTCGATTATTGTATTAAGTATTCCAAATGTCATTGAATGCACATTAAAAATGTTTTCTTTTTATTATTTTACAATTTTATCTTTAATTCTTAAGTCTCACCTTCAATTTATAATAAAACCTGCTAAAATGGTAAGTTTCACCAATAGTGAAGTGACTATTGGTTAAATTCTGCTCAAGGAAGAATCTTTGTTCTTTGGTCTCTAATCCATATGTGAGAAAAAAATATCTATTGCGCTTGCCACCCCCACCATATTTGTATCAAGATTGACGCATATGGGCGTTAGTGGCACTGCACACAACAATTGATAATCTAATTAATTAGGTATCAACAATTAGCCACTTATAGCTTGAATAACTAATGCTAAACTGATAGATTTTTTTACGTTTAACTGTTTTCATTTGAACTATTATATGGCTTTATTATTATTACTAACCCTATCGCTGCCAATGACTTGATATGAAGTCAGAACATTTCGTGCCCCACACGACAACTAGTTATACCTATCAAGTCACAAAATTGAAAATAAAGTTCACCTTCATTTGATAATACGAGTAGATCAGTATAAAGTTACATGACTTATGTACCACGAAATTTGTTGCTTGGAGTGGGTGGCACGCTATTTCTCTTTTGACATGGCAGTCTGCTACGATTTTGATATCACGCGCAGTGTACCTCAGTGTTTATTGCTGATTTTAAATAACTATAGGTAATTTACATTATTATGTACTTGGATCGTAATTTCATAAATGTCTGACATTTAAAATAATACTCAAACTGCGTGTGCTCGCAAATGTGTTACAGTACAGATATGTTTTGACATCGTATGTAGGTATATACAGGGTGATCTATCCAAATGGGTCAGCATGGAAACCATAACAGATACATACGTAGCGAAATCTTGTTTAATAGGATCCATGAAATGACGTCGATTTTAGTTAAAAGAAAAACTGCATTCATAAACTTACAAAAATACTTTTACTTGGCCCAGGAATCGAACCTGGACTTTTTTTAAATATAAAATTTCGTTATTTTCCTTTGTAGGTATATCGGTTGTGTAGCTCTTAAATAGTAAACGTTTCCAAGTAAGACGATATCTAAATCTAATAAAACGCATTGTTTTTAAACAATGAAGTTTTATTTTTCAACACTTCAGTGCTGCAATCAAAATGTTCTTAAGAACCATGCATTTTATTAGTTTTAGATTTATTCATAAACGTCTCCTAACTTAGCAGGCCGCTAAGTATTGTTTGTCTCTTTCGGTCTTAACAATAACGAACGAAAGGGACAAACGAATCGGATTGCTAAATTTGTAGACGTATGAATAGGTAGGGGGTAAATATTAGGGCACAATTAAAATACTTAAATAAAATTTATTGCTTTTATTATATTTTTGTATTCATTTATATACATTTTCTTTTAAAACAAATTAATGGCATGGTACAGAGTTTAGGTAAATACTAGGTATACATACATTATTATACACATGCAACTGGCAGGTATGTTACAATTTTATTAAAAGAAATCACATAATTTATTCATAAATATCATATCATGCTGATTGATACCAAAATAAGGCTAGGACAGAGTTGTTAGCAATGATCAACATTGTCACACTTCAATAAAATTGGACACAAAGTAATGGAGTACTGTTGTACTGATTCAATGTCATAATTAAAATAAGTATAGGAATAATTCTGAAACATTTTAAATAGTTTGTAATTAACACTTTGAACCTTCACAAGTATTTTAAATATAAACATTTCAGTGGTAGCTTTCAAGACTCTTTCCAAACAAAATAAGCTCAAATACATATTGTATCATTCTCTATAAATTGTTCATATACATTATTTACAAAAATTATTGTTGACTATTTATGGAATTTGATTATCCAATAACATAACTATTAGATGTCATTTGCCCTAATCCCATTTGAATCCTTTGCATGTGTATTTCTACATTATTTTGGAATTGCCTTTGATGTTTTGGATCCATTTTCATTTTTATTTGCTCCATGGTTCCTTGAAGTACACTCAATTCATAAGCATTTTGATCAGAATCTGATAAACTCTTCACTTGCAACATTAAAGCGGTCAGGTCAGTAACAAGGTCAAGTAATGTAGAGTTCTTGACTGACCCATTATGATTTTTTTCTACCAATATTGCAGCCTCTTCCCTACATTTTTCTCTTAGATGTGAGGGTGCCAACATGGCAGCTAGACTCGGACCAGGCGCAATCTGATGACAATACATTTGCACTTCATTCATATATTCTTGCAAATCCATGTTCATTCTTTCCAAATCTATAACAACTGCAGCATATTTCCTTTCAAAATCTTCTGGCATTTTTTGGCCAAAAGATCTTCTCTTCTCTGCTTCACAGTTGTATTCCCTTAGTCTGTTAATTTTAACTCTTTTGGCTTGTAACACTTTTGTCAATTTGACAATTAGTTCAAGAAGTGGCAATGGATAGCTCCCAATACTGTCCAGCTGTTTTGTTATATCTGAGCACCCAATCATTGGATCTCCCTGTGTGTTGTTGTTATTTTGTGCAGAGGGATTGTACAAATTTATTATCTCTTGCATGACATACCTAGGCCTAAACTTCTGTGTTATGCTGGAAAGACATATTGTATCAGGTGGATCATTGGACAAAACTTCATAGTCAGGAACGGAATGTGTGCCAAGCTTTGGTCTCTCAAAAGTTATCCTGTAGGTGTTGTTAGAAGTGTCAACAGCATCTATACAACCAGTGAAGAGTCCGTCCTGAGGTTTTCTTAGCCGTGCTGTGACTTTAGTCCCCACCACTAACTGCATGGGAATTTCATTTGGTAAATCTTTAATACATATATCAGCAGTTTTCCGTTGTTGAATATATCTTATCAATTTTCTTTTTCTTTCCAATTCTTTGCGTTCCTCAGCAAAAAATGCTTGGGAACATCTGCGCGGTTTCCCCATCATTCTCCGGATTTTAGCCCACTGAACCTGAGTGAGCTTGTGGTTGGCCAACTGGGGGAATGATTCTTTGAGGCATATCATGAAATCATTCTCACCATCAAACAAAGCTTTGTCAATGTTGCTGTAAAAGTATTCAAAACAAACCCACTTGTGGGCTTTTGGGAGCTTAAGAAGGTTTCTCAATCTCATGCCGATCCGTTGGCCTGATTTGCGATCAGGTGATTGATTGTTGATTGTGTCCATTTTGTCATCATATTTGTCATGATTTCTCTGGACTTTTGATGGTGATTTCTGTTTCTTAGCACTTGATTGCTTGTTAGGTGTTTTAGACAATATCTTTGGCATTCTCTTTGGCGACTGCCTGGGGGGAGATGTATTCACAAAATCGTCAACAAAGATAAATCTATTTTTCTTTCTGATGCGTGCTGGCATGCCTCTTGCATTAAGTTTTTGCACCGGTTCACTTGGCGTTGGTTTTGGCGGTAACTTGGTTCCCACTCTGTGTAGGCCGAGTGCTGCTGGCCCAAACGCTGGCGGCAC
>JALPQI010023907.1:0-18946 GCA_025490895.1 Thaumatotibia leucotreta | reverse complement strand
GGTGAACGGCAAACGCGACTAAACGAATGAAATTTCGACTGATATGAATACTATACTGGAAATGTTAAAATTATGGCAACAATCCTGGATCTGATGTATAAAGACGCATAGGTGCTTAATGAATGACTTTACGATACGTTACTTAGTCTACAGAAACGTACCTCCAGATACAAAAAAGTCACCTTAACTTAAACCTACCAAATCTAAATAGTATATACACGAGTGTGCTAACTTGATTATTACACTCAATGCGGTATTATTATAGGATAGCAGCGAGTGTAGATAATGATCAATGCACACGAGTTTCATACGTCGTTTTTCATTACTGCGAGGAAAAACAAAATTTTAGTAACACTTTTACTAACCTTTGTCGCTAGGTAATTGCTGCTTAGGTAGATACAATTCCAAATTTACGTTCAAACTTTGCTACCCTGAGCGAAGATCCAAACCTCCAGATTGATATGATAGGGCTTTTTTACATAATGGGAGTTGATATTCGTCTTCGATCGATGAGCGGAGGTTGTGAACACACCCAGGACTTTCTCCAGTATAGTATAAAATCAGTAATTGACACGACGACAATTATTCATTGAGCCGATTATAAAGCATTCCTTCTATTTATTGCGAAACTAGTAAAGACATGCTTTTGAAAGTAATCGCAATGTATATGCGGTGTATTACGTTTTATCTAAATAGAGTACCTAAGGACCTAATACGTGGTCGATACTAAAACACCTAATCCATAGTACACACACACGACCGTAGAGAAAGTTATCAAACTGTAAGAACAATAGATGGGGAAGTATTGCAAGGACAGGCGCAGATCCAGGATTTGGTTCGGGGGGGCACGGACCTATGATATGACACCTAAGTCCAGTGTCAGGAGGGAGACAAGTGCTCTCATTGCGCCCCCCCCCCCCCCCTCAGTTCTCCCCCCCTCAGGGTGACTACTGATACCTACTAATTAGGTACCTGCCTAAACACATAACTAAAGTAGTAATACGAAAACAATCCTTTATCAAAAGCCCGCTTATTTTCAAAGGTACGAGCCCCGATGCATATGTTCTCGTCCAGTTAGACAGTTTTTCGAGATTATCCCGTTAATCCGGGGGAAAAGGTTTAGAGACAAAACCTTCACTATTCAATAGTACCTAGTACTAAAGTAGTTTCTTTGAGTATAAAATATTTAGACTAATAATAATATATATAAATCAGAATAAAAAAAAAACTATTTTACTAGTTTTTTTTTTTTTTTTTTTTCCACAATTTTTAATTTAGTAAATAATCAACGAATGTAAAGAACGCCATTAATATTAAAGACGACATGGTACACCTGATGCATTGAGAATTATGCTTCAAGCTTATAGGCGCGGAATTACGGTGGTGAACGAAAATATAATTTAGACACTGGTTTGTTAAAATCGATTTATTAAACAACAAAAGCGTACTTCAGATTGTTGTGTCTCTTGAAATGTAGTACATTAACCATGACTAACGTTCATACAATTTATCATTAGCATAATGTGATCATTTTTAAAATATTCAAAAATTTGTAAAAATTGTTTCGAACTAGACGAACTCCACTGCATCGGGGCTCGTATTCATTAGGTGTTCAAATCTCGGACATACAGATATTTGGAAGTTACGTAGAGAAAAACAAATCGTGCAATCGTAAGATGGAAATCTAGATCAGATCATAGGTTCTGTGGGGTGACCTTAACACAGGCGATGAACATTTTGGCAACCTGAACCCGTGAACTAGCTGATTTAAATAAAACCGTACTTTCACATTAACCCCTAGAGTGCTTGTGACAGATCCGTCACAAGCCAATTGGACTATAATATAAAATAAAGTACCGTAAACCGGGGTTACTTTGATCAATTTTGAACTTTGGATGCATTTTCTGATGAGATTAATGAACATAAAAAAATTAAATTAAGATCTAATCGCGTTTTTCTCAAGAATCAACCTGCGTAATAAAAAAAAATTAGGAGCTTTATTTAACGAAATAAAAAATAAAAACAACGTGATCAAAGTTATATTGAGAATGGGGTTACTTTGAAACCACTTCTGTTTTTGCTGCAAATTGAAAGTAACCCCCCTAAAAAGTCCGTAAAAAATAAAAATCGGTTCAGTACTTTTTTAGTTATATGTATTGTAGGTATATGTATTTTAATGTGCGGAGTTACTTTGATCCCATACTAAATTATACAAATTAATAATTTTAGGCGGTTTACTAGTTTTTTAGGGTTCCGTAGCCAAAACGGCAAAAACGGAACCCTTATAGATTCGTCATGTCCGTCTGTCCGTCTGTCCGTCTGTCACAGCCGATTTACTCGGAAACTATAAATGCTACAGTAACGAAATTTGGTAAGGATATGTGTTGTATGAACCGCTACAGGATTATGATACTAAATTGTAAAAAAAAACCTCCATACATGTAACTGAGGGATAGACAACAATTTTTAGTTGTATATAAGCGTGTTGGGTATTAATAGAAAGGTCTTAAATGATATGAAGGTTTATAAATCACATTTTTATTTAAGCAAATCGTTTTCGAGATATCAGCTATTAAAGTCGGAAAAAAGGGTTTCCCTAGCCTCTATTTTTTAAACTACGCGATATAAAATTCTAAAAAAAATATATGTTATGCACATTAATAAACTCTATCTACGATTTTTGGTTTGACTAAATTATCTCCTATAGTTTTTGAGGTAGGTTGATTTAACTGTATTTTTTAATAATAAATTGATAATGGTACGGAACCCTTTGCGCGCGAGTCCAACTCGCACTTGGCCGGTTTTTTTAATAAGATATGATACAGGATATTAACGTATGCAGGTTCAAAAGTATAATATCTTTAAATGCCTTTTTATCGCAGAGGTAATCAGCATTTTCTAATAATCTCCTTATGATAAGTTAAAATGAAAAAAAAAATTGATTTCTCAGTATATGTGCCGTTCCAAACAATCGATTAATCTAAAATAGTGTTCCCTTTGAGATAAGGTACAAAAAAAATAAAAAATCTAGGGTCATATTTTGAACTTATTATTATATTAATTTCACCACGATCAATGACACCCCAACTCATAGATTCCCCGGTTGCGTGGACAATTATAGGTACAAAAATGAAATTATATTTTTTTCATACTTACGAATAAACACTCATTACCATAAAGCATTTAAAATTCTCGTATATTTATTTCAGATTAATGTACAGTCAATGTTTTGAAGCCTTAAAAATCAGGAAGAAAACCTTACTTAAAAACAATATTTTTTTCTAGACGATAATGATAGCATAGCGCTGGTACTTGGGTACTATGTAGTAAAGCAATTGTTAGTGTGGCTAATAGTGAAATGATAATCCTAATATTTTTTTCGATTCATTAAAACATGCAATGTGGAACCACTGTGGAAGTTGTTATCAAAGTCGACCCGCGAATTAAAGTAGCCCCGGTTTACGGTAATTAATCAACAAGCAAATGTATGGCAGCGGCATTCCAGGGGTTACGAGAATGTGCGTTCCCATTGAGGATGCACGTTGGAATTTTGAGCTTTTAAATGTGACAGTCTTTAGTAAAAGTACTCAAACAATTGTAAGTCCGACACCATTAACCGATTGTAACTTTTGAATGCCTAGGAAGTTACAATTGTTTGAGAACTTTGACATATTCAAAAGCTCGAAATTACAAGGTGGACCCTTAATGGGAACACATACTAGGTAAGAGACTCGCCATCTTTAAATACATGTTTTTCTAAGGACATGAAAACCCGTAAATAAATATTAAAATGAATCACAAGAATCTCCCAATAACAAGTATTCGAATATAGGTCAGCCATATTTCAAAACCAATAATTAGGTAACGTTTTGGATAGGTACCATTGTTTGTTTCATTTATTCCGCCTACTTCATAAAATTACAATAGATTTTGCTGCGCTTAGTATAAGAATGCAGCTTTTACATTTAGGTAATTGTGAATTTTTGTACAGGAGAAGACAAATGGGTTGTACTATGGTTGTACTTATTTAGTTATGGCATACCTATATTACCTAGGTAGGTATACTAAGCGCACCGCTTAACTTTAGGCAGTAACGATTGGAGAAAGAGGACAAAATTATTAAATAGTAAGTTGTTAAAATTAGCAGATTCACTGTCAGGTTCCCACCCTTTTAAATTATTATATCAAAATATTGCAACTGGCATTGAATGTCTCAAGATTATTTCGAAGCTTAGATATAGTGAGTGCGTAGTTGCTAATCGTTAACGCTCAGAAGCGTATCGTAATTTTCTCTCTCTGTCACTCTTTCAAATTAGTGATACAAGGACAGACTTGCCTTTCGTTCACGATTCACGATTAAGCGTTAGCGATTGGCATCTCGACTATGCATACACAATTTCACACTCTGGTGTTGGTATATTCTAACCGTGCCGTTGTAAAAAAGATTGAAAAAAAAACTGTATCAGTATCAGAACAGTACCTTACACGATACCATCATAAATTAAACAAATGCTGCCATGCTCTAATCTTTAGATTCCGAATATTAATCGGTAAAAGAGTAGTAGAGGGGTAAATTCTGCTCTGGATCAAGAAGTATGGAAGATCCAAGTAAACATTTACTAAATACAAAACTAAAAAAAATAACCTTTTGACCGCCACAGTCGGCCATAGACGACAACGGAAAATTGTGACTACGACTCCAATGACGGCATTGGTCGATAGCAACGCCAAGTCAGTAAAAATTACGCTTCAATTTCGCTTAAAAATCACTATCGTTTCTTTTTGCCTTTTGGCCGACAAAAGGAAAAAAATGTACAGTCAAGGGCATTAATAATAAATAATATCTAAATAAATAAATATCTTGGGACATCTTACACAAATCAACCTAGTCCCACGGTAAGCTCAATTAAGGCTTGTGATGTGGGTACCAGGCGACGATATATATAATAGATAGATACATATAGATACTTGAATACATAGACAACCATGACCAAGGAACAAATATTTGTGATAAATAAATACACAAATAATGCCCTCGCCGGGATTCGAACCCGGAACCTCCTGCTTCGTAGGCAGGGTCACTACCAACTAGGCTACAGAGGCTGATTAATATATATACACTTCTGTATACTGATCCCTTACAAATGTGTCTATAGATTAATGCACTCGACTGTACAAGTGTACAGTACAGTGATAGTTCTGAAATGTTTAGATTCGGGTTGAAAACTTTAAATCCCCACCTGGAGAGAGCTGGAAAATGAAAATTGCATCATTTTCATGGCTAAATAAATCGACTAGTAAATATATTGTTTACACGGAACTGAGAAATACAATTACAACTGGAATCCATTCACTGGAAAGTAAATATAAATTCCATCGCTTGCGTTGTTGACGCCTGTACTGCCCGATAAAATGTTAAGTTGTATTAACAATTTTGTACAGTATTATTTGCTGAATAGATGTTATTTATTGTAACTTTTAATTGCTATTTTGTAAGAGCTTAGTTTGTTACTTAATAAATGAATTATAAAAGTCTGAAAGGAGATTTATTTTTTGGTGCCTAACCGTTTTGCCGTATTGGATCTTATTTGAGCCGTAAGTATCTACTATACTTGATATGTAAACAAAATAGAAGAAACGTGGGGTAGTAGGATATCTAATACCCACTGTATACCTACAAACTTAAGGTGCATTTAGACCAAACGAGCATTCGCTCATTCTACCCCCACTCTACGAAATCAACGAATTTCGACGAATCACGATTTGTGTAACGAGTGGCGGTTATAATGAGCGAGCTTGGTCTAAATCCAGCTTTATACATATAATGAGTGTGTTCTTTCTGAAAAAAAAAAATATTTAGTATGAAACTGCATTTAATTTCAAGATCATTACTAGTACTTAGTAAAAAATACAAGGACAGCCTACACTAAAAACTAGAATTATTTACAGAGCTACTCGACAGAACTATCAAGCACGTCATCTACTAAAATGCAATGTACTAAAGTAGGTATTTACATTTGTGTGATATCAATATACACAGATGGATTATCCATAATTTGTAGCAGTCCACTATTCCCTATTTAAATAAACGTAAACAAACTATTTGCAAATTTTCGGGTAGTTTTAACATTGATTAACAAATACAAAATCGCCTGTAGGGTTAGCCCATGATTAGTCCGACAGTATGTCGCCGCGAGATAGACTATCCGTCCCTCTTTTATTAAAATAGTTACTAAACGATGGAAAATCGATCTCGAAACGCAACTACATACTAACGTACCAATCATGCACTAAGCATACTGGATCTGTAACGTCCTGACTATTTGATAATGTCAATGTTAGATTTTTTTTAGGTACGTTTATTTAAATATCTGAGTGCGTAGTCAAGTTGCCAATCGCTAACGCTGAGTAGCGTGTCGTTGTTTTCTCTCGCAGTCACTCTTTCTTATAAGTGCGACAAAGATAGCGACTGACATCTTGGCTACGTAACCTGAAAGTACGAGTATGGTCTATAGTTAATAAAAATAATAATAAATAATAAAGTACATAGTTTTTCTAACCTTTTGACAGCCGGATTGACGGCTCAGCACACCGCAAGATAGACTTCCGTAACAGTTTTGTTAATATAATTAGTAAAAGACGGAATGTCTACCTCACGGTGACATACTGTCGCACCAGTGCCGGATTTAGAAATTTGCCGCCTGTAGGCCATTTATATTTTGCCGCCCCTATCCACTGTGCTAATTTGAATAATTTGTTAGGAAAAAAGCTTCGTACTATTAGTCGTTTAGGAAAACTTGGACACTTGGGCAGGTATTTTCATTTCTCAGCTGTATGTGCGTACTACCGGAGCGTTCGTGGCAGGAAAGAAAATCCAGCATCCCTACCGCGAACTATGAAATCCGCAAATTTCAAATTTCGGGCAATGAAGGCGTCATTAGAGTGACGGAGACAAATCCCCGAAATTTACGAACTTCGCGGTGTTCGCAGTAGCAGGCCTTCTCTTACTTTGTACAGTACGCGAACTTTTAGCTGGTGTGCCAGTGGAGGGATGGACGCCTAGCCAACATACAATGACCGATACAGTGGTAGATTAGAGTTTATGCGAAGAGACTGGAGTTGTGCTTTGTATTTTTTTTTTTTTTTTTTATACCACGTCGGTGGCAAACAAGCATACGGCCCGCCTGATGGAAAGCAGTCACCGTAGCCTATGGGCGCTTGCAACCCCAGGGGTGTCACATGCGCGTTGCCGACCCAATAAGAACTTGTACACTCCTCTTTTGAAGAACCCCATACTGTAGTCCAACGAGAAAACCTCGGCAGGGAGCTCATTCCACAGACGGACCGTCCGCGGGAGGAAGTTCCTCTGAAACCGCACGGTGCGCGACCATTTAGGTTGCAAGGTGTGAGGATGAGCGCCCAGTCGGTGGCGAGCGGTGCGATGATGAAAAGTGGACGTTGGCATCATGTCGAACAGTTCTTCAGAGCACAACCCATTGTACAGACGATAGAACACACATAAGGAGGCGAAGTCTCTCCTTAGACTTAAGGGTTCAATACCGCCTGTGAGTCTGGGATCGTCGACTATTCGGACAGCTCGTCTCTGAACCGAGTCAAAGGGTGCAAGCTGGTATACAGGTGCTCCTGCCCAGAGGTGACAGCAATACTCCATATGGGGTCTGACTTGCGACTTATATAACAGAAGTCTTTGCCCCGGAGTAAAGTATCCCCTCGCTTTATTGAGCACCCCGAGCTTTTTGGATGCCAGCGTAGCTTTTCCCTCTAGGTGACATCGGAATTGGACGTCGTTGGAAATGTCGACTCCGAGGATCCCAATATGCGATAAAGTTAAAATAATTTTAATTAACTATAAAAATTTGTATGGAAATTAATAATAATATACGACTCTCCTTAAATTGGAAAAATAAAGAAGTGCTAACATTCAAAAATTAAAAATCAGTCTGACCATTTAATAAATTTCAACTCGGTTTTAATAGTTAATTAAAATTATTTTTTAGTACTTTACAACGCTCACTCGCAAACAACAAATTAATCAATGTTACAATAAAACCAGAAAGCATTATTATTTGGCTTTAAAGTTATCTGATAATTACATTAGAAAAAAACTTTTACTCCAATCCTGTAGCCAGATTTGGTAGCTCATAGCTGGCTTCCACGTGAGAAAAATATTCCTGATTCGAAGTAGACTACTCAAAGAAGAAAGCGCTGAAACTGAAACATACGTTTTAAATTCCATTATTAATGCAACGTTTTTTCTGATTGTTTCTTTAATTGTTAATATAATCAGGTAACTTTCTTTAATAATGTTTGTTGTTTAATTGTACAAATTACTGAAATGTCGTCTGTTAGTGCACTATAAATAATTTACAAAAAAACGCAATTCCAATTGATTAGAAGGTTTCATTATTCCCAGATTTATTTTTAATGATTGAACGTTACAATTACTGTTTTTCAGATTTTGGTACCATCTGGTGGCCATATTTTGTAGATAGCTACGAAATAAGAAACGTGTTTTCCTATCTTGTGGCCAGCTACCAAATGGGAACGATTCTCTTATCCTCCAGTGTGCAAAGCTGATTTTATCATTTCGTAAATTCTTTCTATTAAAGATTAAGAGGCTGTAATTTCAAAAACTTTCATTAAAGTTTTTATTCTTTTTGGTCGCAAGAAAATTGCTGTTCATGGGTGTATGATGTAGTGTAGTACGCGGATTCCTTTTCCAAAAAAAGATCGCTATACATTGCAGTTTGGGAAATACCTGACACAAAGATTAAACGCCAGCTACTTCCTACGACTTCAGAATTCCCTTAGTTTTACTAATGTACGAAGCTTTTTGTTAGGAGTCTTAATCGTGTAAACTTACGTTTATTTTTATCCTGACGTTTCGGGCATGACGTTACACCCGTGGTCGCAGGCAGGCGAGAAAATGTATCAACACCTTCGAGCTGCGCGGGTTTTTCGAACTACCCGCACTTGGTCTTGATTATAGCCGTGATTTACAAAATTTGCCGTGATTTTGTAAATGTAAGCGTGGTGAAATATCCATTTCAAAGCCTTGAAAACACTCCTTTGTGTTGAGTGTAGGCTTAGTGACAATCCTAGCCTAGAAGTGAATAATATATATAAATTCTTTCTATTAAAGATTAAGAGGCTGTAATTTCAAAAACTTTCATTAAAGTTTTTATTCTTTTTGGTCGCAAGAAAATTGCTGTTCATGGGTGTATGATGTAGTGTAGTACGCGGATTCCTTTTCCAAAAAAAGATCGCTATACATTGCAGTTTGGGAAATACCTGACACAAAGATTAAACGCCAGCTACTTCCTACGACTTCAGAATTCCCTTAGTTTTACTAATGTACGAAGCTTTTTGTTAGGAGTCTTAATCGTGTAAACTTACGTTTATTTTTATCCTGACGTTTCGGGCATGACGTTACACCCGTGGTCGCAGGCAGGCGAGAAAATGTATCAACACCTTCGAGCTGCGCGGGTTTTTCGAACTACCCGCACTTGGTCTTGATTATAGCCGTGATTTACAAAATTTGCCGTGATTTTGTAAATGTAAGCGTGGTGAAATATCCATTTCAAAGCCTTGAAAACACTCCTTTGTGTTGAGTGTAGGCTTAGTGACAATCCTAGCCTAGAAGTGAATAATATATATAAATTCTTTCTATTAAAGATTAAGAGGCTGTAATTTCAAAAACTTTCATTAAAGTTTTTATTCTTTTTGGTCGCAAGAAAATTGCTGTTCATGGGTGTATGATGTAGTGTAGTACGCGGATTCCTTTTCCAAAAAAAGATCGCTATACATTGCAGTTTGGGAAATACCTGACACAAAGATTAAACGCCAGCTACTTCCTACGACTTCAGAATTCCCTTAGTTTTACTAATGTACGAAGCTTTTTGTTAGGAGTCTTAATCGTGTAAACTTACGTTTATTTTTATCCTGACGTTTCGGGCATGACGTTACACCCGTGGTCGCAGGCAGGCGAGAAAATGTATCAACACCTTCGAGCTGCGCGGGTTTTTCGAACTACCCGCACTTGGTCGTTGATACATTTTTTCACCAGTCTGCCTGCGACCACGGGTGTGACGTCATCCATCCCCGAAACGTCAGGATAAAATTAAACGTAAGTTTACACGATTAAGACCCGGTGCTAAGTGCTAATCATGAAAATTTAAATCAATATATCAGTCATCAGGCAGACCACGAACCCTCTAAAGTGTTCGAAACGTCGGAATGTAGTTAAAATTAGTTAATATACGCGAGTTTATCCGTTTTCATAGTTTTATTTCATCAATATATTGATTTATTTGTTGTTTGCGAGTGACCGTAGTAAAAATAATTTTAATTAACTATAAAAACACAGTTGAAATTTATGAAATTGACTTTTCCATGCTATTGAACTGTACTAATCACTCACTTTGTATGAGGGGATACATATTCATATATATTTCGATGTTGGTAGTTGGTACTATGTTCCGTCCTGTATAATTCTGCCGCCACGGCCGAAGTTTAAAAAAGTTCGCTTCTACTCTGCCGCTTGTAAAATCTGCCAAATTATTTTATTGACACCAAAAAAATCTTTTTTTTTGATGCCAAATCTGCCGCCCCTAAAATCTGCCGCTCTAGGCCATGGCCTACTTGGCCTACTGGTAAATCCGGCACTGTGTCGCACCAATCATGTGCTAAGCATACTGAACACGACAACGCATTGCACTACGGGCTTCGGTAATATAGTATTATTTTACGCACAACAAGTTCAACTTCGCTTGATTAGGTGCGATGATATGGCTTCAGTGATACATATGATTTTTTTGCAAGATGTGGCCTCCAAAAGGTTAAATATGCCACCAATTTTTACTGACTGTTGTCATTTGCCAAAGTTTCGAACTGGGTAGGTTTGATAGGCATGTCCAGTCTCCACTGTTTTACATTTCTAGGAGTTATCAATGAAGATGAAAGTAAAAATAAATAAAATGCTATCATGCATCAAAATACTCAATACTTACAGGCAGCTGAACTTATTAAATTTATTAAGGAAATCACAGAATATTAATAATTTGCAGAGAGAACATGCAAGTGTACTAAAGTATCGGGAAATAACACTTCGCAGCATTAAATAAGTTGATGACTGTGTAATAGAGTACCATAACTAAACATAACATATTGATTATAATTTATAGGGCACCGGTCTCAAAAACGACCACCAAAGCACTATCTTTTAGTATTTTTTTCTTGTACAGAATTTTTTGTACTATATAATGGCGTTGAGGCTTGAACCCACATGCAAATTACAAATGGAACTGGTGTTAGAACTGTGCCATACTTGGGCAAGTCTTGTGACAAATAGCAATAGTAAGACATAATGAAAAATAGTTGACATTGTCTTATAAGGCATGTCATTCTATTTCCAACCACAAGCATCCACTAAATGGTTTTAGGCAATATACTGTTGCCTGGTGAAACCCAATAAGTCAAGCAAACCATTTTTTGAAATACAAACTATATGACACTTATTTGAGGTTGATATAATAAAAAATATCTTGACTTATCAGGTTGCATCAGGGACGCTCGTATTATATTTGTTACTGGCAGGAACCAGAAATACAATAACACCTTTAGGTATTAAAGAGTGTCATACTAGTTCATATAATTGAATGGACTTTATGCAAATTAAATAATTAAACAAAGGATATACTTTATAGGATACTTTGAAGGTCAAGTAAGTACCCTAAGCTTAGTAAACTGAAAAATTGAACCTTTGTCCAAGAATCCATCAACCTATTCACACATTACATTCAAAATATAATAGAATAAGACAGCTGCCAACTAAGAACTACACTAATCAACTAACTTATAACTAACTACAGTTTCAACTTTATTAAGACCAGTTGAGAATGCTTTGAACTGAACATTTTGTGCATTCTGTATCGCCACTGGCTCAGCCTCTGCCCATTTCTCAGGTACATCACAGTCTGTCTTAGCATGCACTAGTACATCAAATGAACATCTACAGTCTAAGAATGGTAAATAAGAAATAGTGGCTGCTACTTGCAACATTACATCTCTAATTTCTTGCTGAATCTTTTTCAAGTCTTTACTGCTTACTGTTTCATTCTTTTCCTTAGATAATGCTGCATCACCATCTTCATACTGGACATTGAAGTCCCAACATTCAAGGACCTCTTTATTGGCCACATTAAGGATAACAAGTGATAGTTTACTCACTTTTTTCTTGATAATCCACTCTGAAATTTATAAAAATGTTGAATTAAAATAAGAGTAATTGGTGTGTATACAATGCCAAATATTATTTCAGTACCTACTTAATGAATTTGTCAGTCTTAAAGACACATAAAAGTGTAAATCTGGATATTCAGAGGTAATGCACTGATTTACGGACTTACCTTCACTTTGTGTAAGAAGATTGGTAAGGAAGCTCTTAATTTGTGCATCCTCTGACATGAGGAGAGTAATTCCATACTGCTGTTCTGCTTTAAAAGTTTCTGGAGGATACAGCCCTCTTTGAAATAAAACCGAGTTGATTGCGTACTCTGAAAGGACATAGATAATCGTTAAGTGAAATCTAAAAAAATCATAAATTTATTTGTTGATTAAATATTACAACTTAATCTATATAAAGTAATCTTACTTAAATACTCGCAGATGATTTGGGCGGAGCCTCGAAGAGTTATGCTGTTTTTGGTCTGCTGTTGTGACATTTTATATGCTATATTTATCGAAAAAACCTAACAAAGAAATAACACAACACAATACGAAAACTTTACTTCATGAAAGTCCGTTGGAGTTTTGAAGTTTAACTGACAGAACAAGTAGTACTTTTTTTATAACTTTAGGCCTTGTGGACAGGCGAAAGCACTAAGCCATACTGCCTGAACAAATCGTGTTGTCACATGTGTATTAAGGGGTGATACACATGAACAGAACAATGGGCTAAATTTTGATGTGATTCAAATAATAAAAATACTGGGTCGAGTTTTATAAAGTTACAATTTACAATTTTGCTGTTTGCCACTCTTTCTAGCCAATGCGTGCGTGCGTTAGATAGGCAAACTGCGAAATTGTAAAACATAACTTTATAAAACGCGACTAATGAGGAGAAAGACAGCTGTCTCTTCCAGAGTTTGTTTTAGGTTTTTTTTTTTTTTTTTTTTTCCGCATGCATGACTTTCACTCCTTGCCAAATAGTAGCAAGGTGGATTTTGCCAATGTCGAGTTGTAGACTTTTGGAGAAGTTTTGAGAATGTTCGGTAAAATTTTGGTTTTGTGGAAGGATAGGCTGGAAACCTAAAACAAATACGTATTATGGACAACACAAACAAACAAACATACAAAAGACGAACACGAGTATTAATGAAAAAGAGCGGGAAGCGGATGACAGTTAGGCAAGCAACAAAGCGGATGACGGATGAATCACTAAGAAAAAAAAAGGTTATCCCAATGTCTGAAGCTAAAATACAGTTTTAGTTACTAATTAATAAAATAGTGTGGATTATGCAAATAGATATACGGTTGTGGAAATCAAAGTTTAATTTTATGATCTTGAATATATTTTATGAGAATGGCAGTTAGGGGAGGGTCCATTAAAGATAGAACCGAGTTGAAATCAATAGGACGCGGAATATTGTCAGGCAATACATCATAGAGTGAATAGTTAAACCTCGGACAGGAGAAGAAAATGTGGTCAACAGTTCCCTCGTCAAGTCCACACTCACAGAGGGAGCTATCCCGCACCCTGATTTTTGCAAGGAATACCGGCGTACACACCGGACCGAGGCGTAAACGACAGATTGTAGATGTGACCCATTTAGGTGCTGTGCGGAATTTAAAGAACCAAGGTTTACGACGGATATTTGGCTGTATACGACCGTAATGTTTTCCTACCACCAATCTGGAGGAGCTCCATCTATTTTGCCATGATTCAGTTAGTTTGGCCTGAGCTTGATTTAAAAGATCCGAACTATATATTTTATTATGATCTGGTGTTCCCACCTCTATTGCCTGTTTTGCCCATTTGTCTGCCATCTCATTACCAGAAATGCCAGAATGGCTTGGAATCCACCCAAGTATTATTTTAAGTCCCTTTGTTTCACAGATTCTCAATAGTGATTTTATCTTCAAGATTAAAGGGAATTTTGTTTTCATTCTAAATTGATTACCAACAATGGCTTGAAGGCAACTTTTACTGTCTGAAAATATAATCATTTTCTGTATATTGTGTGATTCTGCATAAGCTACTGCCTCCAGTATGGCAACTGCCTCGCCTATAAATATTGATGTCTGTGGAGGACACTTAAATGCCAGGACAATGCTGAATTTTGGAATGACCACTGCAGCTCCAACACTCCTTGCAGGGTCAATTTTAGACGCGTCAGTAAACACAGGTAGGTAATCAGGCCATTTTTCTAACAAGTTATTAAATTTTGTATTTGCACCTGGGTCCTGTTTAAAAATTCCCAGATCTAAAATTACATTAGGGGTATAAATTATTGTCTCAAATTTAGTCTCAAATAAAGGGTTTGTACTTGATTTGCAAATGATGGGGTTAATTTGATTTAATTTGGAAAAGCTTTGTACTATTTTTGGCAAGTCTTTATGGGTCCAATATTCATTTCCAGTGACCGCTGTTACAAGAGCCTGCAAGCGAGGGAGTAGGAGATGGTTGGAACAGGAGATGGCCCTACAAAGAAATCTGTCAGCAAGATACTGTCTCCTTAGATCGAGAGGAGGTTCCACACATTCCACCTGCATCGCATTCTTAGGTGAAGACCGCATAGCGCCAAGTATTATTCTTAATGATTTAGCTTGTATAAGATCAAGTTGTTTTAGGGCCTCCCTATTACATGGTTCCAAAATGAACAATCCATAGTCCATGTGACTACGAATGATGGCATTGTATAATAATTTTTGGCAGTAGGGATGGGAACCCCACCAAACTCCTGATAGAGCTCGCAAAATATTGACTCCTTTCTCACACTTTTCTGCTATGTGTTTAAGGTGGAATTTGCCACTCATTTTGCGGTCCAAGATGACACCTAGGAATTTGACCGATTCTTTAGCAGGAATGTTTTCATCATTGAATTGGATGTGCGCTATGGGCATGTTTCTTTTGCGACTGAAGGTCACAGTACAGCTTTTAGAAGGTGATAGGGATAGACCATGTTCTTCAAGCCAATCCTTGAGGTATCCAAGACCCATATTAAGTTGTGTAGAAGCTACCTCAATGGATTTTGCGGAAGTGTATAGGACAAGATCGTCAGCATACTGCAGAACTTTACAAAAGGATGCCACAGACTGCTCGAGGTCATATGTATAAATGCTGTAGAGCAGGGGGCTGAGAACAGATCCTTGAGGGAGGCCTTGCCACAGAGTGCGGGGTGAAAGGAATGAACCACCATGGCGGATTTTAATATGTCTTCCTAAGAGTAATTTGGAGACAATTTGTACAATCTTCCCAGGAATGCTCAGATGTAGCATCTTGGCTCTGAGCACTGGGAGAAGGACATTGTCATAGGCTGATGAGATGTCGAGAAAGCATGCTAAAAGGTCCTCCTTGTTGGATAGAGCAAGTCTGATATCTGTGCTAAGTATATTTAGGCTATCCATAGTGCTTTTACCTTTACGGAACCCGAATTGCGTGTCTGCCAAAAGTCCCCTACTCTCAACAAACCATTCCAGTCTATTTTTAACCAGATGCTCAAGAATTTTGCCCATTGTAGCTGAGAGCGCAATCGGACGGTATGAGTTGGCCTCATCTGGGTTCTTACCTGGCTTCAGAATTGGAATTATAATTTGGGTTCTCCAATCTTCTGGGACCTCCCCGGTATCGAATATATTATTTAGAATAAGAAGAAAATAATTAAGTGATGCTGAGCTAAGTTTTGTTAGGAAACAATATGGGATGCCATCCTCTCCCGGAGAAGAGTCTCGCAACCCGTCCAACGCTAATTTTAATTCCGAGAAAGAAAATGGATCGTCTAGGAGGTTTGAAGATGGGGGGAGAGGAGAAAAGTTCAAGCACGACATTTCTGGGGCAGTTGGCGTTGCTAATTTGTCGGCAAAGTCCAAGAGCCAGGTTGAGCTGTCAAATGAGGAACAACGGTCTGGTTGGAAGGATCCTCTGTACCGTTTCACTTTTTTCCAAAGCGTTGATGGGGGGGTTCTAGGAGACAAGCTCTCGCAGAACTCCTTCCATCCCTGTTTCTTGGACTTAGCCAACAGGCGTTTAGTGCTAGCCGAAACCTTTTTAAAAGAAATGAAGTCCTCCATGTTGCCAGATTGGTTGAAGATCTGCTCTGCCTCATCTCTTGCCTTTACGGCTGCCGTGCAGTCGGAATTCCACCAGGGTGGAGAGGGTATTTTATCCTTTCTATCTTTTTTACGGGGGATGTATCTATCGGCTGCTTCTAGAAGTAACTCTTTGAATTTCGAATATTTTTCCCTATTATCAATTGGACTGGAGTCCCATGTATTGATTTTTGCCTCAATATGTAGTGAAAAATTTGACCAGTCAGCTGATTGAGTTTTGTATTTTAGGAGCGGTTCAGGAGCTGGGGATGGCAGAACCGAAGAAGGCTTGGAGATAATAATCGGAAAGTGATCGCTGCCGTGAGATTGTCGCAGTACCGTCCAAGATAATAACGAGGCAAGATTTGGAGAGCATGCAGTCAAGTCCAGAACAGATTGAGGATTTTGGCCTGGGTAGACTCGGTGTGTGGGCATACCATTGTTGATAACACACACATTAATTTTGTCAAAGATGTCTACCAGAAATGTTGAGAACGCATCCGAGTGATACGAACCCCAAGAAATATTATGGGAATTGAAGTCACCCAGTATTATATGAGGAGGAGGGACGGAGGCCAAGATTGCATCCAGTTCAGGAACGAGGTTTAGATCAGGATGAGGAATATATATGGAAATGAAGTTAATATCCATAACTTTAGCAGCTATGGCATTGATCCTGTCTGAATGCGGAGGAAGGGGAATTTGGCAGTAGGGAAAAGATTGTTTAATTAATAATGCACATCCTGCACAACCGTCAGCCCGGTCATCCCGGAGGCATGAGAAACCCGGAACCCTGAAAAGAGAACCAGGCCTCAGCCATGTCTCCGAGACAGCCGCAACGGAGACAGAATGGTCATTTATTAGTTGAATAAGATCACTTTTTTTAGGAACTATACTGCGGATGTTCCATTGTAGAAAAATGGCCTGGGAAGCCATTTGAGAAGGAAAGTCGCTCGCTAAGTGTAATAAGGAGGGGTGCAACGTCGGGCGGTAGAATCTCAATCCATTTGGCGGCTATGTTAGCAATGAACTTGATTGCAAGTTCAAGGAGGTTTTCGTTAGGAGTTACCCTATCGTGTGGGTCAGCGTAGGCGTGTCCATTGGGAAGTTGGGATGGGGGAGGGCGGACTATATTCTCATGGGCACGTCGATCAAAGCCTGGGAAAAGGGATGCTCTTGTTCGGGGTGGCATAAATACTGTTTTACGGTATGAGGATCTTTGGGGGGGGGAAGGGCCATATGAATTGTTCAAATTGGGCTGGGAGTGTGGAAACGGGGATGATTCATGACTGGGTGCAAACGTGGCATTAGCCACATCGGCATAAGGTCTACGGACCGCTGGCACATGAGATGCAGCCTCTGCATATGACACGTTCCTTTCTGACATAATTAACTTTATCGATTTTTGCCTGTGATGCTCTGGGCAATTTTTGTCAGTGGCATAGTGGTTCGCTGAGCAGAAGAAACATGTCACATGCTCAGAGGCTACATTGCACTCCTCACCTGGGTGTTTCTGAGCACACTTGTAACAGCGGGCATCAGAACGGCATTGATTTTGTATGTGACCGAATCTCAAACATTTTCTACATTGGATTGTTGGGAGCTGGTACACCTCTACGATTAGGGATGAATAGTAAGCGAATAGCTTTGAGGGAAGATTCTGGCCCTCAAAGGTAACAACCACCGATTGGGTTGGTACCCAAGAAGGTGGACCATCCTCTCTGGTTATTTTGCATTGTAAGCGACGGGCTTTTAAGATCTTTCCCTTACCATCCTTCCTATCCGTGCCATTGACAAGATCCAACATTGTCCAGTCAGTTGGAACTCCACGCACCAGGCCCATTCGAGAAACGTTGTAACTGGGAATGCTTGCACATAAGTCATGTTTTTCTAAAGCTGGGTTTTTTAGGACAAAGTTGGCATCATTGGCAGAATCAAATGCTACTGCAACCCTATTGCGACCTACCGATTTTATACCGTCTATCTTGATATTCTTAACGTTAGCGCGGGTTAAAATCATGCCAACATAGATGGGTTTGAGGGAGACATTTGGTTTAGCCAGTGATATCTTTGAGATGTGTACTATAAATGGGCCATCATCATCCAAGCTATACACACGGGCTTCCCTGCTCAAGTCGGGGTGTTTGTATAGGTGAGGGTTAAATTCTTGTTCCATGTTTTCCACATTTCCAGCCTGGTCAAGAATAACTCTGTTATCTGTTGTCACTGATGTTGTATCCTCTGGTAGGTTAGAATTTTCTTTTGTTACTTTTTTAAAAGATGGCTCTAAGGAGTTTGAGACCGGTGATAGTTCCAACTTTGTTAGATTTCTTTTTTTTTTCGAAATATTTCCTCCTACAGTCGTCCAAGAATCGGAGCTATCATCGGCCTCGTCTGGGGGCTTTTCTTTTTCATTTCCGTCCATTGTTTTGGCCTACAGGCCAACTGGGCCTGATTGAATAACTGACTTACTGTATAACCCTATTTATATATAAATAAACCACCACCAAGTTAATAAAAGGGAGTGATTTTATTATATCTACGGGAATATAACCTAAAAATGAACAGACTCACTCGGTGCTTCTGTCAAAAGTCTTGTTTTAGGTTAAAAATTTTT